>VZTV01019356.1:0-14395 GCA_013400875.1 Anhinga rufa
TGTTTGCCTTCAGTATTGATCACCTAACACTAGGAAAGGGCATATGTAGTAATGGCCATTTATCTGGGTTTGAGGCAAGAATGTAATGTGCAGCCAGAGACAGACTGCCCCAGATCTGCATTCATGGTTGTTAGTCAAAGAGAGCAGTCCTTCCTGATAAAGGATCCAGCACAGGCTGGTTCATAAGTCAGTGGAGCATAAACATGTTCACTCCCATGGCAGGCTCCAAAGTCACAGAAGCAGAAGTTAATTGAATATCCTGGCAGACACATCTGACCACTTAAGAGCAATTTCAAAAGTGCCACAAGGCATGAAGACATGTAAATAATCCTTGAGACTACAGAGCAGCAGCAGAACACCACTGAAAGACATATGAGTCACAACTCAACACTGAAGGGACACTTTCAGAAGCACTCTTAGTAAGTAAGTGCTTTTATAAGTGCAGACACCACAGTCTGAAATTATTTGCATGGTCAAGGCAAGATATAAGGGGAAAACATTAAAGAGATCAATTTAATTTAAGGTCAAACAACAAAAAGCAGTAAATCAATGCGTGTAATCCCTTCACTCTCTCCCACAAAACACTTGCCAAATTAATCCCTCTAAATTATGCTGTTAATTTATTTGGTACTTTAATTTTTATTTTTAATTTGTACTTTCTATTTATAAAGAATTATTAGCTTCAGAAAAAGCAAAATCTCCAGGATCGAAAGGTCAAAAATGCCTACTTACAGCTTCCTATTTCTGCATTTAGATTCTTGAGGGCAAAATTAGAGCTGCCAAATTTAAAAATACTCCAAACACTAATTTTCTGTCCATACTGTGATTTGGCACATGGAGCTGAGAGTCAGGTAGTCAATTAGCCCACTAACTCCTTTAAAGATCTTCTCACATACTACTTGACATTATAAGTTGAGAAAAGTACTATAATCAATACACTGAGGTTATTTTTCAAAACCAGAAGTATGAACCTTTCCAACAAAATGAAGCTTATAAAAGCATAATCGCAGTTGTGGGAAGAATCAGAGCCACAAGACAGCCTTTATACTTAAATAAATGTACAATCTTCAAAGACCTTCACCTTTCCTATCAGCAAGCCTGTGCACACTCTTGTCCAGAGTTTGTCACACGATTTATCTTTTCTAAGGGAGGAGTTTCTGTGGGAAGTGCTGTTAAAAGATTGGCACACTTCATTGGTGTGAAACAATTTAAAGAAATACCACTATTTTTAGTTTCAGTGAGACGTTTAGTTCATTAAGTGGCACTTCTAGCTGTCCTAATCACCATGTCTACCTCTTCTTACGGCCAACATTTCTGATCATCAGAAAACTAAAATAAGCTTGCAACATATACACCATCCCCAGAATAACTACAGAGATGAGAAAGGGCTGAATTAACTGAGGAAAAGAAAACTCAAAACCAAAGAAAGACTTACCATGCAGGTCAAAATGCTCATATGAGCACCAACAAATTAGAACCTGGTACCACACTGGAGTCAGACATCATATTTTATTTCTCTTCTAAAAAGTGCATAAAGTATATTTGTACTAAATCCACGTATCAAGATCACAGCAAGAGATTTCATAATGAGGTCACACATCAATTAACACACAAAATCAGCAGAACTACATTTACCAGAAAGAATGCTTGAAATATAGGATAGCAAAAGCAGCACTGTAAAAAGGATTAAGTGCACCAAATTAGGAAAGTCAGGACACATGGGTGAGGAATGCTACAAGTTCAAAACAACTAATTTTTAAATGTAAAGACTGTGAGAACAGAAAAAAATTAGCCATATTAGCATCTCCAATATTTTATAAGGAGAGCTCTTTGTAGCTCCATTCTGAATAATCATCATCTGTAATTTAATATTTGCGTATTCACAACTACACAGTTAGCCTTACTAGAAGCTAAGAATCTAAGGACTGGCTCTCCACTCTTTATTCAAGCCATTTTCTCACTACCTTTCAAAGCATCAATTGGACAACAACATTAACACAGCTGGCATTAAAAGCGCTACACAACAGTCAGGAGCACACTTGCTGATTATATACAATACGATCAAAACCAAATAAGAGCTGCGATGCTTTTTGACTCAACGCAGAAGAGTTAGCTGCTAATTCAACTTCTGACACAACTTCTGACCAGACAATTTTTCTTTGTTCTTTTGTTTTTACCTGATATTTTGACTTTTCATTTTACCAGGTCAGACCATATCATCTTGGACAGCCCCAGGGGCCTCTGAGCAATCAATGACACAGAGTACAAAGGTTGAAAAAGCAACTGCAGGTGCAAATTCTATCTCTGATCCCATTTGGTGCACTGTAATCATCCATTGCTTAAGGCTTCAAAAACTCCAAAGTTGACCCTGTGCTTTATAAATCATGCTACTTTTACAGAACTATCCCCTACAGCTATTAAATGAATTGTTCTGTATAAACATGCATCAAATCTTATTGTTCCTTTTCACGCTTCCAAAGTCCATAGCTTACCCCAGCGGGGAGAGAGGCTGAGAGACTTGGAAGATTATAACAAAAAAAAAAAAGTAAAAAAAGAAACAAAAGAAAACCCCCCAGCTACTATATTCTGGCTAGTCAAAAACTATACAAAACAATGCTTATCCTCAGGATTGATCCCTGTTAAAATAGTTTCTGGCTTTATTTGAATGCAGCATAAGTTTCCCAATAACATTCAGGCCTCCAATACAGTAAACCAGATTTTTGTTCTCATTCGTAATCTCATTTAATTAGCATAACCACAGGAAAATGCTATAAGGCTGACCTTCAGGCAAACAAACAGAAATATTTTATGGCTATTATTAGGGCAGGGGAAGACAATATATTAAGCTCATAAGGAAGCTCAAGACTTGCATCCATTTAGCCCATCAAAACCTAGTTCCTGAACCCCCCACCTAAGGCTGTAAGGAACTAATTAGCAAAATTACTAAGAAACTACGCTTAGGTTTAGGTATATACCTAAATACATACTACTTTAGATGCATTAAGCAGAGGGAGGCTAAGTTATTCCTTATTTGCAGAATAGAGATGTTGACTCTTTCTCACTTGTGGGTATATGTGCTCAGACCACATAAATGTCCAAACAAGACACAAAGGAAATATAATCGTTATCTCCTACCCTGTGATTAAGACTGTAATCCAGGATGTGGAAGACCAGGGTTCAGTGCCCTTATCTGCCTTGGGGATTAGAATCCATACCTCACCTATGCATTTTTTTCTTCTTTTTCCCCAAACACCCTGCTATGGGATACCTTAAGCAAGGGGTGAAGACATATGCCACTAAAGAGAGATATCCCATTACACTGACACAACATCCTCTTGTGCATCTAGCCATTACACACTCTTGGAAATACCTCCCATAACATTTGTTTACATGGCATTTTGCAGGCAGGCACATGAAAATTCCACCCAAACTGAGCCAGCAGGACACATGCCAGCTCTTAATGAAAAGCCATACTGTTGCATTTAGCACATCATTGAGCCTCAAATGATAAACCCACTCAGCAGTAAGCAACTTTAAATCCTGGAATTTCTTAACTTTTCACTGTTTAACTGTATTAAAACCAAAAATGCCTGCTTGCAATATATTAAGTAGCAAGATTACTAATTTTCCTCTGTAGCACTTCCCTAGGACTTGAGCTAATGGTAGTAATAAAAGACTGGCTTTCATTTTGTGGCCCTGTCTGTAGTGGGAAAAGACACACACCTTGCCAATTTGTTTTACAGCTTTTTGCAAGACAGTAATGCAATCTGAGATCTGAGAGGAGCAGTTCTGCAGGCAAGCAGGTCATGGTTAATGTGCCAATCAAAATGATCTAGCTGTTTCTGAGAAGAAGGTTAGAAAAAATGCAAAGCTTTAAAAAAAATCATCATCTTAATGAAAATATTTATCATCTTTGACTTCCCTGTTCCCTCAATAACAATGAGATCTATGAAAGCCACTGCTAAAATGTCCAAGATTCACATAGAGGACAGCAACCTACTGTTGCTGCCAATCACTTGCTTACTTCAAAGGATTTGCTTCTGTATGACAGACCAAAGATTTCAGTCTATTTAGAACCAAAAAAGCATATTAAAGAAAATCATATGATTTTTAAAATCAAACACTCAAGAGTAACAAAGAAATTTAACTAAGACCTGCTTATTCAACATTAATTCAACTACTTGTTTATATATGCTCAGGTCAGATCTAACTGGGAGCAGAGCTAAAAGGACACCAGCCTTTTACAAAGACACTTCTCAAAGCCAGGGTTAGTAATATTCACTGCAAAATGATTGCCATTCAGAAAGTTACTTACGACCATCCTGCCTAATTTCAGTTAGGAAGTAGCAATGCTTTGTGCATGCTTTTGGAATTTTCAGTTTGCCTATATGAAAAATAGGTTTCAGTGCGTAAAGCAATTATACGTGCACTTAGACCCAAATCCCAAACCACCAGTCCGACATTCCCTTCACACAGGTTAACGGTTTGTATATATTTCAGCAGCAGGGCAGTCATTAAAAATTTCTGCTTATTGTTGGGAGTCTGGCCTTGCTCAAGGCTCCTTCTAGTTTAAGGCAGGTAGGGGTTGTGAACAATCCACAAGCAGAACTGTGAAGGCTAACATTAAATTCTGAATGTGCTTTTATTAGTAAAAAAGGGGGCTGAATCTGAACAAAACCTCAGGAGAACTTCAGTATTACATGTATCATTTTATATCCAAGACAGATTTTGCAAGAGGATTGAATCTTCATTTTTATGTGAAGTATGAAAGTCCTCAACAGATGAAAGAGGAAAAAATCCTTCAGAGGTTCATCTAAGTTAACCTTCTAACTATGGAGTTAATACTGAGTTAATACTGAGGTTGGGTAAATAGCTATTTACTTACTTGTCTAACATTTTCTTGTGTAAATATTGATTCCAGTCTAAGAGACCAAACACTACTGCATTCCTTTCCTGTGAACGTGGCAATTCCTAAAACTGAGGGAAGTACAGCATTTCAGCAGGGAGAGCCTGAACCTCAGGACACTCCCTATGAGTCTGCAACACTCCCTCACTCCCCTCATCTGTCCATGATGTTATGTTACATACTTTAATGATCACAAAACAATTTTTTTTGAATGACCTCTGCCCCATTCTGTATATTCCAGACTTGGAGGGTGAATCAAGGTTGCACATGCAGTACAAAAGGCTGTCTTCTGCAAGTACTCAGTTTGGCCAAAAAGCTTGAAGAAAAATTTGAATGAAGCCAGAACTGCAGAAAGAAGAGTCTGGTTTCATAGTCAAGGCTGATAGGCGATAATCTGGAGCATTTTTCTCTGGACCTGTCCCTTCATAACACTTTTAATTTTCATTAGTGCAATAAAACGCCAACTACATGGGGAAAAAAAAAGACCAAAAAAAAAAAAAGGCTTATGAAGCTGGACACCCAAAGTGGATTATAGCATTGAATTGCAAGATTTAATTCTAATCTATTAAATTGTGAAATATGGGGCCTTTTAAACTGCTAAGAGTGTTCTGAAAATATTAGTCATACCTGACTAATATCTGAGAATTCTTATATATTGTTGTGGCAACTTCCACATAAGAAACCATCAGAAAGTTAATAAATCTGTTCACTTAACGTAATTTTAAGAAATACAGAAAATATGGTCAAATTTAGACATTGAGTTGCTTGCTATTTCATCATCAGTTATGGTATATGGTAGCACAGCAAATAAAGGTAGCATAATAAATTTGGCCCTATATGCAAAACTACTACACATTGCATTAAGAACCTCTTTGAAAATGTTAAGTTTTGTTGAAAAATTCAAGATTTCTGAACAGTTTTGCTGTTGCCACAGTCACCTTGTTAGGCATGATTAAATATCAAAAATAGAAAAGCAACAGCAGATCTGGGGAGGAAGGTCTTATTTTTTATATTGCCATTAACAAACAAAGTGTTAGAGGAAGATGAGAAAGAGCACAATTTCTCTGAATTTGGCAAAGCCTCTGAAACCCTAAAGCATCTAAGATGATCTTTATCTTAAACACAGAAAACTACATTTACATTTTTACATCTTGTTCTAGAACTTCATTAATAAAGTCACTCATACTAAGGAAATACTACTTAGAGGCCTGTTTCTTTCCCAATGATTCACTAAAAAAGACTTTAAACCTTTCTAAAATGTAAAACTTTTTAGAAAAGTAATATTAAATAGAAGTAACTCAGCATTTTGCAGTAAAGCTTATTTCTCAGGACAGAAAGTGCACTCCTTCTTTGTGGCCTGTAAAATACAGACCACAGAACTCTATTATAAAAATTGACAAATAACAACAAAGTAAAAAAAATTTTTTTTTCCTTTTTCTTTGTTATAAACTGCCTTCAACTGATACTGTTTTTTCCACAGGACTTCAGGCTACATATGTTCCAAAATCATTGCAAAATACTAAACAATTAATTTGTGATTTTTCTCCTCTTCACAGACAAATTGTAGTTTTCCTCCATGGATTATCTTAAAATCAATTTGTTTCTTCTCCTGCAATGTTATGTTTACTTGACACTTCATACCTTCCTTGCTTTGTTTTTTAGTTTAGATCTGGGAGAAAGAAAGTTTCCTCTCTAACACTAAACTCCAGGCTGCCTGTAATTCAGAAAACTCTCCCTAAAAATTGAGAGAAAGTGAAGTGTGTCTTGTTTGGTTTTGTTACTATGCCTGCTAGTGGTAATGCTTAAGATTCTGAGAAGCTTCTTGTTGAATCTAGACTAAAGTACATCCTAATTACCATAATTGTATCAGGCAGTAAAAATATCAAGCCCTCATACCCATGGTCAAGAGGAACAATTTGATATATATATATAAGGTACATTAATTAATTTTTCTGTGAGAATATCATTGTTATGGCTTAGACTGAGAGAAAAAAGTTCTTTTAAACTGCACATAATGGCAAACTTGTTCTAAGGTTTATAAGATTATTTACTATTTAAGATGTTTCTTCATTGCTCAGAAGTTATTATCATATACTCAAGAGCCTTTGAGCACATGCTGGAATATGATATTTAGCATGACAGTGTTTAACTGGGATATATCCATATTTAATATTTGAAAGTATCTTATTTGTCATCTTTTGAAGATCTGAGATTAGGTTTGACTTTCTAGGCAAATGACAATGTACAACAACTTTTTTGTTAGTTTCAGAAAAATCCATTACAAATTCCTTGTTATATATAAATTTGCTTTGAAAAAGCAAATCCACTGTGTTGTACAAATAAACTATGCACAGATCTTTAATCTTATTTCATGCAAGCAAAAGGAGACATCTTAACCACAGCATGGAAATATTTTGCAGGTGCTGAGAATTAAGTGTAATGGAATAGTTTAACAGCTGGAAATGACCCATTAAAAATTCAAGCAAATTAATATTAAGAAAAATAACATTCTGTCACATTTAAGTTTTTGTATAATCTTTTTAGGTTTTGTCCAAATGTGTTGTCAGGAGGATTCCTACCATTACATAAAAATATATTCTCAGCTTCTTCAGACCTCTTTCCATTTACTGTGTAGCAAGTATAGTCAGGAATTCAAGAATGTAACTTGTGTGGCATGTTTTGATGGATATACCCTGAGGCTGTAATTCCATAAGTGATTAACAGAAAGGAAACAAATGCCTTGTTGTCATCTATTGGCTGAAGTAATCGCCATCATGGCTGTCAAAGAAAGCAGCAGAAGTTACTGAAAGGAAGAAGAAATGAGCATCCTTCTGGGCATCAAGTTTACAGCGCTAGGCTATCTCACTGCAATATATAGAGTATTTGAAGACAGGGAGCTCCTCACAGTATGAACAATGATATAGACTAAGTTTCCACACTAAAAGGATATTAACAATTTTGATAAAGTATTTAATCCCTTATTTTTTTCTAAAGTGAACTGTTGAGAAGATTCTATCATTAACTAGCAGGTGATCACACATGTGTTCTTTTGTAGCTATTGAAAATGGAAAGGAAATGCAATTTTTAATGTCTTCATCAGAATACTGTCTTGGTAATTGGTACTGAACCCTTAAAAAAAAGACTTACAAATTAAACAAAATATCAAAACAAAACAGCCTGAAAGGAGTTCAGTTTGTGAGGCAATATTAGAAGAGCTACAGATTACAACCTCTCTTAAAGATGACACCAAGCTGAGCGGTGCAGGTGACACACCTGAGGGACGGGATGTCATCCAGGGAGACCTGGACAAGCTGGAGAGGTGGGCCTGTGAGAACCTCATGAGGTTCAACAAGGCCAAGTGCAAGGTCCTGCACATGGGTCGGGGCAACCCCCGGTATCGATACAGGCTGGGGGATGAAGGGATTGAGAGCAGCCCTGCAGAGAAGGACTTGGGGGTACTGATGGTGAGCAAAAAGCTGGACAGGAGCCAACAATGTGCGCTCGCAGCCCAGAAAGCCAACCGTATCCTGGGCTGCATCAAAAGCAGCGTGGGCAGCAGGGCGAGGGAGGGGATTCTGCCCCTCTGCTCTGCTCTGGTGAGACCCCACCTGGAGTGCTGCGTCCAGCTCTGGAGCCCCCAGCACAGAAAGGACATGGACCTGTTGGAGCGGGTCCAGAGGAGGCCACGAAGATGATCAGGGGGCTGGAGCACCTCTCCTACGAAGACAGGCTGAGAGAATTGGGGTTGTTCAGGCTGGGGAAGAGAAGGCTGTGGGGAGACCTTATTGCGGCCTTGCAGTGCTTAAAGGGGGACTATAGGAAAGATGGGGGCAACCTCTTTAGCAAGGCCTGTTGTGACAGAACAAGGGGTAATGGTTTTTAACTAAAGGAGGGTAGATTTAGACTGGATATAAGGAAGAAAAATTATACTATGAGGGTGGTGCGACACTGGCACAGGTTGCCCAGAGAGGTGGTAGATGCCCCATCCCTGGAGACATTCAAGGTCAGGTTGGACGGGGCTCTGAGCAACCTGGTCTAGTTGAAGATGTCCCTGCTCACTGCAGGGGGGTTGGACTAGAGGAACTTTAATGGTTCCTTCCAACCAAGATTATTCTTTCATTCTCTGATTCTATGTCTTAAGTAGCAGAGCAGAGCCTGACTAAGGAAAGAAGGTCTGTAAATACTTTGTAATAATTTGTGATACAAAACTATATTCATTCACTTAAGCTAGACCATAAGCATTCATATTCTTGCTTTTTCCTTTTTTCACATCCCTTTCTTCAGAAGTTGACATGTGACGATTTATCCAATGTGTGTCCTAGCTGTTTGTTAAGTATCCGTATTTGTCTAGCCCCACAGCTTGGATAATGTAAATAGCTTTTGTCCCAACAAAATCCCAGAATTATAGGAGTAAAAAACCATAAAGTCGGGTCATGTTGCTTGAGGAGCTGGAAGGTCGTTCTTACAGATATTTATTCACAGTCTTAGAGATGTTGGGTCTTTCCAGCCAAAATGGGGGGAGACTTTCATTAAGGATCAGTTGTAACCAAGATCTTCCAGGTCTTCAAGGGATCTGAGGAGGCTTTTTCCACATGATGGAACACAGTGAGATTTCTTAACATCCCACAGCAAGAGTCAATATTTTTCTAACTTCCTGCCCTCAGGACTCTGCTTATCAAAGATTGATACAGACCACAAGATGCAATTAAATGGAAAAGACAGGCCCACCAAATGGAGGAGGAAGTGTAGGCAATCATCTGTTACTGTTGTACAGCTATTTCCACTCCCACTCCTCCTTCCTTTCCTACTTTTTTTTATTATTATTTATAAAAGAAGTAGCATAGGAAAAGTTTGTCATACATTCAGTTATCTCTTACACAGGACAACATCTAGCAAATGAACAGTTAAACATTTTTGTCCATACCCTCAAGCTCTCTGAAGGTAATAATAAAAATCTTGTTCCTATTTTTTTCCTTCCTTTTTACCTTAAGTATTACCTAAATCCTCTTACTAAAGAGACATGACTATCTAATAATCTCAGAGACAATTGTAAGAGTCAAGCTGATAGATCAATAAACAAATATGGATGCAAGATTTTTTCTCATTTTTAAAAATAACAAAGTCATTGACTGTCCAAATTAGACCTGAATTTCAGGTTTGGTTTTATTTAAACAAAATGTACAATAAATTAAATAATTTCTTTAAAATGTCAAAGTTTGGCCACAGAACTATAACATCCTGTGCTAATCTAAGAACAGGAGAGTAGACCTACTCAAAAAGTGAAGATTGCCAAGTCTCAAAGGATGGAATACAGTCTGGGTCCAGACTTCCAGCAAAAATGTTAAATCAAGTTATAAGTTCATTCTTCCTTAATCTCTTTACAGTTCAAATTTTGTATAACCACTGAAAGAGCTTGTGCAACCTGATGCCAGCTTAATGCAGGTACTTCCAAAAATAGTATTTTATATGACTGCACTTTATAGAACTTCAAAAGCTGTTTAATTACAAAGACCCTTCCTGACTCATTATAATCTCATTGACAGTTACAGAGTATTACTTTCTCTATTAGTCAAAGGCTCAATTGCTAGAATGTTTATATATGATCAAAAATATATCAGTATCATCAAAGAACACATTTCACTTGTGCCAGGCTAGGATGAAGGATGAAATACACCTTGCAGTCTAGACTTTAGTGAGATACTGAAAAAAGGACTCTCTGTTATAAAGCCCTTATTTTGAATAACAATAGAACTTAATTGTACTAGTCTTTTTCTATCCATTAGCTTACTTTGGGATACTGCAGCCAGAGAAAAGACAGATAAGAGATGGGTCAAAACTGTTTAAAGAGGAACAGAGAAATCTCTACAGTGTTTGCTCAGACCAGGTAAGATATATAGGAGACCTTTAAGGTAATTTAACCTTTAAGGGAAGCAGTGTTCTTGGTCATTGTAGGTGCTGACATTGTTTTCCCACTAACAAGATAATTGAGTACTGAATAGTTTCAGTAAAGAACTACATAAATGTAATGTGCTTGATTACACCTCAAAAACTAAAAGCCATCAGATTGCTTTCTAACCTGCAGAGAGCTTAAAAGTAATTCAGTATTGGTATATTTAAAACTTCACTTTTACATGAAAAGACAGACATAAAAACTGGGATGTTTTACTTGGGTGCCTTAAGCCTCTGAGTTAAAGTACAGATTAGTTCTTCAATTTTAGTGGTAAAAGAAACTTATACAAAGCATCCCTGACTAACACATGGCTCTTCATTTCTCAATTTTGCATGCTTTGGTAATTGGTTTTAATCACAGGACTGTGTTTTATCTGCAGATGTCACTACATAGCATGGAGGTAAACATCTGGCTAATAGGGTTGTACTGGACTCCTTTTTTGTTCCCTCCCATTCCTCAAAATCTACATATCTATGTTTGACAGTGGGCTGCCTCCCTTCCTCAAGGCACAGGAAGGAAACAGAGTAGACAAATACGTAAAAATCCAGGTGGCTAGTTCTGAATGTAGAAAGCTGTATTTCAATAAAAGCTCCTTAAATGGAAGCTTTCTCCATGTTGGCAACATCAGCAACGCTACTGCTTTAACTTATGGGAAACAGTTATAAAATATATGGTAGACAGATCATTTACAGATGTTCAGTCCCAAAATATGCCTTGATTTATAACACAGTGTAGCATATTATAGAAATATTTATCTTGGTCCAAGGTAAACAAGAAGTACAAAATAGGTACAATATTTGCACTAATTAAGAATATCTGCATATATGAATCATAAGGTAAAGAGACATAAAATCGAAATAATTTTGATCAAGTTTTGGACTCTCATTTAGAAATGAAGTAATAATATTGCTACTTCATCATCCTTAGCCTGGGCATAACTGCACAGCTTGTTTCTCCCTGAATGAACTAGCAGCCAAAGATCAAGAGACAATGCTAGACCCAGATTTACAGAGATTAAATCCCACCTACATTTTTGTGACATATTTCTTACTGGCTAGGTGACTACCAAGGCCACAGCAGTTGATTAAAGGCTGGAGAAGCACCAGGTACAAGCATCTGGGTGGAATTCTTAGGTGGAACACTAGGTAGTCATGTAGGCATTTAGGTAGAGGCCTACATGAATCTACACCCAAGAATCATATTCAAACAGATCTCATCTGCCACCTTTTTATGAGACAGCTGCTGAAAACACACCTTTGCCTAATTTTCAGAGCTCTGAAATAAAAAAATATCCCTCCAGTTTAAACTAATATAAGAGCATTTCAGTTTAGCAAAAGTTTATTAAAAGTGGAGATTTCCACTTCATTCTGAATAATCCAGAAAAGTCTTGTTTTTCTGTCTGCCATGTCTGAACATGGAAAGTTGTATCAAGCCAAACCACACTGTGAGACTACTACTTACATAGTTCTGGCCCTGCCCTTCCACTTAATTTTTTCCATTTTTTGGGCAAGGACTGGACAAGGTGGTCATTCCTCAGGAGTCTTTGATTTGGGTTCCTGCCTGCCTTTGTGCATCCCTGAGCTCCTCTGGGTTTGTGCAGATGGGCCTCTAATGAGCTGCTGGCTCCTGTGATGGGCTTGGCAGATATTATTTGGCCTTCCCCTCCTGCCATTGTCTCTCTGAGCTCCTTTGTGGGTGTTTTATCACATAACATACCACTTAGATTTAAAATAAAGAAATAGGCAAATAATTTTGGAAAATATTTTCATTTTTAAGGATTTTTTTCAGAGTGATAAGACAACTAGAAAATGGCTATTTATAATATAAGCTTTCTATTTTCTATCTCCTTACAGTCTCAAGCTCTAATGACTGACAGTTACAAAAGCATTGGTGGAACCAAAGGAAGTAAAGTGGAAATAAAGGAGTATTTAAAAATGAAGCTGCATCTGGTTTTGCACCCTTTTTTTTTTTTTTTTTGTTTTTTCTCATCATAGTTCTGCCTTGCTTGGGAGATCTTAGAAGACTTATATTTTGAACACACTCTGAGCTATATTTCTCCTGAGCTTATCTTATGCTTAGCTTCATCTTCTCATAAAACTTCTGCCTGTTTCAACACCACATAGCAAGTGACAGATACATGGCGATAAGTACTAGCATTAGATGGGATGAATACACATTCTGACTGTGGGTTTCAAATACTGCCATTGTGAAACCACACTTGGACACAGAGAGTCTGATTGGAGCCAAGTGTTTAATTTTTTTCTAGAGCTTACAAGTTCTGGCACAAACAGCAGGTACCTCAGCTTCTTGTACTGCTTTTAGAATAAGAAAAAGTTCAGTAACAGAGTATAAATTCAGTAAATATAATACCAAAGGACTTTTGGCTTCATATTAATAGGGAGGCCAATGAACAGATTATAAACAGGCAAGGAGGGGAATCTCACTTTACTGACTTTGGCCTAAGATTCCCTGAGATAGGGAAAAGAGAAACCATAATTGCTTTTTTCTAACCAACACAGCATGAGCTTGACTGGTAGCAATGTTTGTTATTAAGATTACTAGATTTTCTTTTTGATAATGCCCTGCTCCTTAAGTGATTAGCTACTCAGCAAGAAAGCAGCTCTAAATACTTCTCCATTTCTTTTTACCACCTGGGCTTGCAGCATCTATAATTCTTTGACCACCAAGAATCCAATAACTGAGATTAAACCCAGCAACATTCAAGCTGCTGCTGTTTCAATTTATTATCAGCTATTTTAAAAAAAAAATAAGTATCTATATGAAAGCAGAGTATTAATAGAGTTTCTGTCTCTCTATCCCTGCTAAAAGGGCTCAAAATAGTAATCAGATGAATGCAGGAACTAGCTCTCCTAGACTGTAACAAAGCTCAGTGATGACCATTTGTATTGTCTCTTCATGTGCACACACGCCAGAGCACTGCTTGATTTCAAACCAAAGACTCAGTCAGATTGACACTATCTTCTGAAAGCAGGCATGCATCATCAGACCTAGTAAGTCTGGTCAAGAGACCAAATCTCTACTTTTTTTTTACCCTGATAGTGTCTGCATGAGCTACAACCTCTGAAAAGTACATTTTCACCAAATTACTGCCTCTCACAGCAGTCAAGTGACCTCCCTTGCCACTCTGCAAAGCAACATCAGTTAAACTGCACTAACTACCTGAAAACCTATAGCATCTCAGATCTAATCACTGTAGTGCTAAAGGAGTTGTTGGCTCTGAGTGCTTTGGCACCATCAGCACTGAAGGTTTTCTGACTGCTGGCAGGCTTAGTAATGAGTTCCCAGTACTAGGGGATTATCAGACCAGCCCTGTTTTAGTGCCTCTTTGTTCTAAGAAGAGATCTGAGAAACAATTAACTTGCTAGGGCAAAAGTGTTACTTTACATCAGTGATAAAGGACTTTTTCTTCTAACCTTTGAAAGGGATTACAAACAGCAACCAACCCCTATATCTTAACCCTTTATTGAATGCCCCACAGGATAAGAGATTAATTGTTACATTTATATATATATATATAT
>VZTV01019377.1:0-13609 GCA_013400875.1 Anhinga rufa
CACAAACAAAACACCAGACACTTCCCTAAATTGCTGACTGATTATGAAATCTCAGTCCCGTGGGGCTGAGACCTGCCCAGGGCAGAGCATCCCCTCGGACCACAGCACTCGCAGGGCACGGCCAGACAGAGCCCCCCTCCCTCGCACACATGCAGCGGGGCACCCACAAACAGCGTACGCTTGTCGGGGGGGCACAGGCCAAGCCACGGCTGGGCTGCTGGGTTTTCATTTTAACCATTTAATTTTGCTTTCAACAAGTTTGAAACAAAGGAGTCTGATTCGAGCCTTTTTGTCAAAGACCACGATGGTTTCTCTCTCTTAATCAGGCTCTTCCAGTAACACTATTTAATTATTTTCGGTGGCTGGTTTCCCCAGCAGGCAAATAGCCAACGTGTCGCCCGTGGCCAGTTCCCAACTCAGCCTCATGGGACTCGTCCACTGCCGTTTTCATCTTCCCTTCCTACAGAAACCAAATAAGTGACATAAAACCCCTCAACAACCTGTAATCGGCTTCAAAACTTGTGCCAGTCAAAGCCGTTGTCTGGGCAGCCTCCGGAGAGACAGAGGCTGGCGTTGCCAACAAACATTACGGAAATATTTTCGAAAGAGGAACAGAATAGGAAACAGGTGGGGATTTGCTTTGTCAGTTTGCTATTTTGCTACCCCGCTGCCCTTCACGTTATTTTGCCACAGCCCACCCAAGCCATCCTGGGGAGACGGCGTGGTGGCCAGAGCCCGTCGCGGAGGCAGCGCGGCGAGTCCCCCGAAGGGCAGGGGGCTGCAGGGGTGTTCGGCATCACCGCCAGCAGTAAATACTAGGGAAAAAATACCTGCTCTTGTGTGTCAGGGTTGGTCTGTCCCTGCCTAGGGACCAGCAGGGACGTTTTAGCCCCCCGAGGCAGCAAAACACAGAACCTCAGCCTATACTCTTATTATTGCTAGCTAAAACTCTTATTATTTCTTTCTTGAAGGCAATGTTTAGGTACCCACTTGGAGGGGGCCAAAATGTCAACCGAGGTCTCATGGCAGGGAGGAGTCCCCATCGGCAAGCTTGGGATGTGCTCGGGTCAAACCCGCGTCTCCCAGGCCCTGCACGGCCTCCTGTTCACCTCAATATCCTGCCTATTTTAAAGCATTTATTTAAAATTAAGTTTCATGTGCAAGTTTATTAAAAATGTGTGGTTTATGGATTTAATTAAAGCACTGCATATGAGACCTTGCTAATCCTGTTTGTGCTGCAACTGTATTAAAGTGCTAAAAATCAATATATTTGAGTTTAAATATTTTATTATGGCAAGCTGTTAAATATTAATGATGTAACAAGTAATCAGTGTCACCACTTCTGTCTGTTCTGTAGAAATTCTGCAGGAAATCAGAAAAAAAAACCCAAAACATCTCTGCTCAGTTTGACGGTGAGGCTACTATTTGCTTCTCAGTTCAGAACACTCCGGAATAAAGGAGCCAGGCAGGTGGCTGCAGTCTCGCTGGCTTATTGACACACAAATTTAATAATAAACCCTATTGGGGCAGTTAAAAGGCTATTTTTAGCACTCTAATTTGGCAGTGGCAGCAACGTGTGGCCCGATGGAAAGGCGGCGCTCCGCTACTCCTAAGGTCGCAGCCAGCTGCCAAAGGGCTTTGGAAGTTTTTCACCCAAACCTTGTCCCTGAAATTCACAGTCGTTAACGATGCCTCTGCTCAGAGGATGTCAAATTACACTGCACAAAATGAATCACAAACATGGGTTTTGTAATCACATTTTAGAGAGATCTGGGTTTATTAATATACATGAACTTGTAAACCTGGCTCCTGTGAAACGGCAATGAAGGAGCCAATTTGTTTGCGATCAAATCCTAATTCTAGAGCAAGTCAATCTTCCCTTCTGTCCTGCCACCTCGTGTGCAGCACGCGACGGGATGATGTCTGCCCGGGACGGCCTCTCAGCCGTGTCTTGCTCCCGGAGGGGGGCAGCGGGTGCGGATGTTCCCAGGGAAGGATGCAAAGCGTCGGGAGAAAGAGCACCCCAGCTCGTGGGCTCTGTGGACCGGCCACTTTTGGAGCCCTTCCCATGGCTGGTCGTTGCCAACCCCGTTTTTAAAAAGTCCAGCCTGAGCATAAGTGGGGTGGGAACTATCCGACCGTCTGTGGACATCGGCCATGCGTATATCCACATCTGAGACAGCCCGGCCACGCTCCCCTCATCCCTTCACCCGCCAGGGACCCTGCACCTCCCGAGGGTCCTTCAGCGCTGGGATGGAGCCGGACACCAGGAGCATCTCTGGGTGTCCACCCAAAAGCGCAGGGACCATGAAACTCCACACGTGACACAAGGCTGCTGGGACCAGCACAAGCCTTAGCAGCGTTATCCAAAAATATGGGCCCTCTCCCATTTTAAAGGCCAGATCCTGACGTGTGTGGCTACACTAGGCTCCCATTCCCTCTGTGGTATGAAGACACACACCTCCGGCGCCATGCCCGGGACCCAGGGACCCGCAGGTGCCCGTTTTCCCCCTCACCGGTCCTCGCATTCGGCACCCGTTTGCCTGTTTCCTCCGTGCAATGTTGTTTACACCCTTCCAGGGAAATTTATGCGCCGAGTCTCTGACACAGATTCATTCGGCAGCACCGTGCATCTAATTTTTAATCTGACTAATAGGTTGAAATGTCACACTAGTAGCGACTCCAGTGCCTCATGGTTTTCTCCTATCAGTCAATTCTTCATTATCAGGTAATTGGAAATATTTATCTCATCCCATACTACGCGCTTTTTCCCCAAACAAAATCTAAGCTGATATTGCCAGGGGGCAAACAGGCACCGGGGATGGGGCAGGGGAAGGGCCCAGCACGGGGATGGGGTCCGGAGCCTCCCTGGGTCAGGCACTGCCCAAGGTCTTCTCCTGGGCTTCAGATCCCCATCTCTGTTCCAGACACGCCTCATGCAGCCACTTACGGTCCAAGGTGGGGTCAGACCTCGGTTACCTTACCGGAGGGCAGCGCAGCCGCAGCCAGCTCCATCCCAGGCCAGAGACCACCCCTAGATGGGACACAGCAGCAGCTCCCCCGAGCAGAGCCACAGCCCATCCCGCTGCCGTGCATCCCCCGGGGAGCCAAGGAAGCCCCAGGAACACCCCTCTCTGCTGGGGTGGGAATGGAAAACCCTGACCTTGGGTCCACAACAGGAATGACCGATTGCCAGCAAACCCCGAACCCCCGGCAATGGCAGGAAACATCAGCAGCTCCCATGGGTGGCACCGGAGGGGCCCCTGCCCCTGCCCCATGGCTCTTTGCTCCGGGAAAATGCACGTGTCCCGCCCTGGGCACACGCTGTTGGGTCCCTCCGATGGGGTGGGGATGGAGACGTGGGCTCAGCTGGCTCTGTCCCCTGCCCAGGTGGTGGGGGGAGGCAGCGCAACCCTCAGATTACGGAATTCTGCTGTCGCTTCTCACTAGTGCTTTTCCAGAAATGTTATTTCTACATTTCAGTTTACGTTTTCCATTTTTTTTCTAAGAAAACAAAAGACTGGGGGAAAAGACCCTTTCAAGTTTCAGATGTTCTGGAAAGAAAAGAAAAAAAAACAACAACAAACTGATTCTGCTTTAAAAGTCATTAAAATGTTTAAATGGAGAAAAACCAAGTATCTGTAATTATTACCACTGGAAGTGGTTATTTTTCCTACTCTTGTTACAACCTTCTTTGAAACTAATAGCATCCTTCCTACCAAATGAGATCCTCTTCCATTACCTTAATTTTTTTGCTATAAGGGAAATCACGTCTTTGCAATTCAAACCAAAAGCAGTATCCTCGTTCCCAACACATGTGCACGCCCCTGCCGCGCTGAGCCGAGCCCGGCTCCCGCGGGTGCCCCAGCGAGGACGGCAGAGGGACAGCGCCGATGGGACCCCTGCCCCATCTCCCCTCGCCGCCCCAGCAGGAGGCTTCACGGGCGTGCCTGAGCTCCCAGCTCTGCTCTTGGTTTTCCCCTGGGCAGCAGGTTTCTGCTTGGACGTCTGCGGGACCCTGGACCCAGCGGCAATGCCTCACGTGGGAACAAAAATACAACTCGCTGAGTTTGCCAGTGATTTTTGCCTGTACATATTGTTGCAAATCCTAATCCCCGCTGCAGATAGCCCTGTTCTTTGTAGCTTCCTCCAAGTACCACGATATCAAATCACAAATAACCTCTTACCTAACGCTATTTTAAAAAGACAGAGTCACGTGCTCCCGAAAAATGCCTTTCCCTCTCACAGCCCTGTTTGCTGTGGAAAATACTTGCTCGGCTGTTCAGTAGTGAATCTGCTTTGGCTACATTGAAGGGAGCTCAGGAGTTGCCATTTAAACCCCCCGAGTGACCCCTCCCGGTAAACCCTGGCCGCCCGTCAGCGACCGGTGCCATCAATCCGGGCTCCACGCCATGGGCCTCCTTCCTTGGCCCCACTCGGGCTTGCAGCGACACTGGGAACACGCTTCTGGGTGAGACCGAGCAAAGACACCTTTTCCCTTTCTAGAAAGATGTGCAAGAAGTGCACCTCAGAGCGGTTTAACTCAAGGCACCGAGCGCTGCTCTGCAGGCTGCTGCGTGCCGTAGAGCTTTGCTACCATCTGCCGGGCACCCTCCAGCCTGCTCAGCATCTTTAAGGGCTCGAAGCCTAAGGCCAGATAAAGGGAAGCTTTACCTGTCCCTTGGCTTAATTCCCAAAGGCAAAGCCAAGCCTCAGTCACTATCCCAGTGGAGGGTCACATGCGCGGCCCGCCACCATCCCAGGCAGCTTCCCGCGCTGCTTTTGAGCTGTTTTTAGAAAGACACAAGCACGGGGGATCAAAGAAACCGGTTTATTGATGCCCCACAAAGCAAACACCGTGTGCAATAAATACTTCTCCGGCTCTGCCCCTTGCAAGTGACACCCTCCAGCTCCAGGACCCACCAGCTCCAGGACCCACCAGCTCCAGGACCCTCCAGCTCCAGGACGGCTGCACCCCGCGGTCCTGGCGCTGCCATCCAGCCCCTGGCACGGGGCGAGGGACCGTCTCCAAGGAGATGAAGGAGGTCATGTCTGTGTTTCCATATTTTGTGTAGAAAAGACGGAGAGTGCTGGCTGCAGGGCTGGAGTAAAGCCCGGGAGGTGACGCTTGGGTGAGGCTGCGGGTCGCAGCCAGCCCACCCTGCACGCCTCCCCGGGTACCCCGGCTCCGTCTCTCCTCAGCAGAGCCAGGCGGGGGCCTTGCTCCTGCTGCTGTGAGCACCAGACACAGCCGATGGCAGGCAGGGGGGAATGCATCCCCCCCACCCCTGCCCTGCTCTCCTGCTCCTTGAGCGCCCAATGCCGCGTTGGTACCCGTGCTGTCTGCATAATGGGGTTTCCTGCAAAAGCATCAGCGCTTCTCAGCCGGGATGTCACTGTCACAGCTCCACCAGCACCCCTCTACGAGACAGCCTGTCCTGGCCACACGCATTCTGCTCCACGTCTCCGAGCGGCTGACACCCGGCCGGAGCGCCGGAGTGCAGAGCAGCAGCCACCTGCAGCAGCCGTCCCCCGGGCGGGATGGTTCTGGGAGCCACGGGCAGCCTTTATGAGGAGCTTCCCTGCCAAAAGCTGATCCCCTGCTCCCCACTGCTGTTCCGCTGCAGCACCGGACAGACTCACAGAGTCACAGCATGGCAGGGGCTGGCAGGGCCCTCCGGAGCTGCCCCCGTCTAGCCCCTGCGTGAGCAGCACCCCCAGAGCAGGGGCACAGGACCGCGTCCAGGCGGGGTGGGAATGGCTCCAGGGAAGGAGACTCCACAGCCTCTCTGGGCAGCCTGGGCTGCTGCTCTGGCACCCGCACAGCAAAGGGGTTTTGCCTCAGATTTCAGTGGAAAACCATCCTTCTGTTTGCGTGGAGTCGCCAAACCCCACACCAGCGCTGTGATGGACCGGGCAGCGGGGTGGTGTCACACTGGCAGCCCCTACGGCTCCATCCATCTCCAGATCGATCAGGGTGTGTGGGGTAGGGGTGATGTCAAGGGTGGATGGCAAACACCCCAGGCCAGTGTTTGCAAGGGGGAGCTGCCCTGGTGCAGAGCCAGAGGACAGCACCACAAGGCTCTGGGTCCCAGCAACCACCCACGGGAGGGTCCCGGGCTGCCCCCGGGTCCCCAGTGTCCCCAGCACCCCTCACGCGCCCGCTGCCTGGCGCCTGCCCGCTCATGGCAATTCCCATGGAAACACGCTGCCGCGGCGCGAACGCCGCATAAACTGGAATGAAAATGACTAAAAGCAAATTCCGTTGTCTGCTCCGGTGACAGAGCCAATATTAGCGCCCATCTGCCTGCGTTATCCCTTGGAATTAGAGCGAGAAACAGAGAGGGAGAGAAAAAGCGACAAAGCGAGCTTACGCTTACTGAACGCGCCTGTCCTCGGCTTCAAGCGGCCGCCACTCCTCCCTGCTGCCCCGCGCCTGTCCCCCCGCCGGCACCCTGCGCCAGGTCACTGCGGAGGCCAGAGAGGCTGGGCGAGAGCTGGACGCCGGCCCCCGGGCAGCGGGGCTCAGCCTGCCCTCGGCGTCCCTGCCTCCCGGGGGAGCTCCCTGGGGCGAGCACCCTGGCCCAGCCACCCTACCCGCTCCCTTCCCGGGGCACGCTTGGGTGCCCCTCGGGAGCCTGATCCTCCATGCGCACGGCAGCATCGCGGGCGGCGAGCTGACCCTACACACCGGCTTCCCGAGCTCCACCAAACTGTCCAAAGCAGGGGGACTGGAAGAGCCGCAGCTCCCCCCTAACCCCTGCCCTGTCCTCCTCCGGCAAAACTTGGCATTCGCGGCTTGGTCGTTCAGCGAAATGCTGTCGCTTGCATTATTATTCCGTACAATCTCATCAGCTTTTATCCTTTAGCAATGACCTTATGATAGTAAGTTAAGCCTACAGAAATAGCATTTGTAATTAATCTATTTCCATAAGATTAGCATGTCAAATGTCACAGGGATACATGTAAGATCCCTTCAGAGCTTAAAATCCTCTTGTCCGAATTGCCTTAAAACCGTGACAGTCTCATCAGTAAGCAAACGGCCTGGCCGGAGGGCAGGGAGGGGTCCATGGAGAGCCCGCAGCCCGTCGCAAAGATCACTGGATGCGGTTGGTGCTGCCAAAACCCGCTTTCTGCCCCGTCCACCCAGCGTGGCCAATGCCGAAGAGCTACTGAGCGCACCCCGAGCAAGGGGGCAGCCCCCCATGATGCCATCGCAGGGGCTGAGGCCGGCGGTTTGTCACCCTCACCCCCTCCACCTCAGCCCACCACCCCAACCCCAGCTCCGGCACCGCTGCTGCGGGAGGAGTCGGTGCCATCACCAGCCTCAGCTTCAACACTGATGCACTGTTTGAAAAACAGCAGAAATACAATGCCAGAAGATATGGAGGGATTTATTTTATCTTTCTCTCACATTAAAACATTGTGTACAAAGTCCTCTTTACCTGTAAGGAAAATCCCCATTTGATTCCAGCACAAGACACTTTGCGAGTTTAACGCTGTGTGTCCTCCCGGGGGTTGTTAGAAAACACCCCAAATCCCTTCAGGCCTCTGCTGTCGCCCCTCGCACAGCTCAGGCAACCTCTTCTCTCACCGGCGTTTGCATTTCAGCCCAGCCACACCGCTGGCTCACCGACCGTCAGCGAGCTTGGCCGGCTTTGGGGGTTAGCAGCAGCCTGCAGAGGAGGGTGAGCCCTGCGCTGCCTGGGCAGGCTGGCACCCGCGGTGTGCCCAGCACCCTGCCAAGGGGGTTTGCACCCCAGGGTGTGCCTGGCACCCTGTCATGGGGGTTTGCACCCCAGGGTGTGCCCAGCACCCTGCCAAGGAGGTTTGCACCCTGAGGTGTGCCCGGCACCCTGTCATGGGGGTTTGCACCCCATGGTGTGCCCAGCACCCTGCTGAAAGGGTTTGCACCCCGCAGTGTGCCTGGCACCCTGCCGTGGGGGTTTGCACCCCATGGTGTGCCCAGCACCCTGATGAAGGGGTTTGCACCCCATGGTGTGCCCAGCACCCTGCCGAGGGGGTTTGCACCCCAGGGTGTGCCCAGCACCCTGCTGAAGGGGTTTGCACCCCGCGGTGTGCCCGGCACCCTGACATGGGGGTTTGTACCCCACGGTGTGCCCAGCACTCTGCCGAGGGGGGTTGTACCCAGCAGTGTACCTCGCTCGCCCCACCGAGGAGCCTCCCTGCCCACCCCAGCCCCTGCCCTTGCTGCCGCTGGTACGGGGCCAATGCACAAAAACCTCCAGTTATGCCCGGGTGCCTGTGCAGTCCCGAGGCCTCGTGTCCCGGGGCCGTAACCGCTGCTAACCAGAAGCCACAGGGCGCGCAGAGGGGCTTTTGGGATTTCTACAGCCTCCGCGAGGCAGCAATCACAGACGTCGGTACCAAAGCAAAGCAGGCGCCCACCAAGGATGAGGAGGGGCCTTCAGCACTTTGATTGCATAGACTCAAATACCGCAGCCCCCTGCCACACAGGGGCCCCATCCCGCTGCCCCGTGCACCGCCAGGCCCCCCGCCTGCCCTGCCGATGGGCAGGGAGCGGACTGCAAGGACCCCCGAGGTACAGGGATGGGAGGTAGCGCAAGAGCAGGCGGTGTTAGGACTTCCTTTCCTCCTGGGGATGGAAGAGCTTGCCCATGGTGAAAGTTTTCATTTGAGCTTTTATACTTTCATAGCAAGAGGAAAAATCTCCTGCTTTCTAAGAACAATCTTCTCTCAAAAATTTTCACCTTTAATCAAGTTCTCTGCTGAGTGAGGCTCTTTCTTTTTTTGTAATTAAAAAAGGATATTCCCCAAATAAGATCCTTTTTTCTTTTCTTTCTGCAGAATAAAATAAGTTTTCCATGATCAGACCCACATCGAAGGTAAGCGCAGGTGCAATTCGCTGGAGGAAACGCTCCGCCGTAATGCCAGAATGGGGGTTATCAATAACACCGTTTTCTGACACCTCGGTTCTTTCCAGTTGGCGTCCCTCGGCACCCACCCCAGGAACAGGCAGGGCTGCTGAAGGACGCTGCCACACCGCGTGTGCATCCTCTGGGCATAAAGCGACGCTCGAATCCCAAACTCTCTCACTGAGATGACTTTGCGAAAGTCATTGAATACTCTTACCTCTGCAAAAGCTCTTTAAAAACATGTGTGCACGTGGACAGACACAGACACAGACACCCCCCCCAGCTCTCTGCATCTCCTCTCTGGCTGCTCCGCTTGCACTCGCGCCCCACACTCCCCCGTGGCCCTGCTCCAGGTGCTGCCCCGGGGACCCCCGTGTGCCCAGAGGCACCGGGAGCCCCTCACCCAGGGGACAGGCACGGCCAGGCAAGCGCACCCACCAGCCACCATTTGCACAGGACCGGCTCTTTCTGCCCCCTTATCCCACCATTTCCCCACACTCTTTCCCCCCCCCGGATCATCTGTATCCATCCCTTTCCCCGCCTTTGGTTCCTCCCTGAACATCCCAGAATAAATCCCGGGATATACCCTCCCCTCCACCCCACAACGTGCCCATGCCCCCGGGCAGTGTCCCCATTCCCAAAGCTGCTCTGGCACCGTGCAGACCCCCGGCCGCTTGCTCGCAGACGGGCAGCACGCTCCCCGAAGCACAGGGGACACCAGCCGCGCCCCCCCATCTGCTCCTGACACTGTTTTTCCCCAGTGACCCCACACACCCCAGAACTCCCAGCACTGCCCTGGGACCAGCACAGCCATAGGAAGTCTCACTGCCCCCCACCCCAGTCCTACCAGACCCCTCCTGGGCTTTCCAAGCTTGAATTCCTACAAAGCAGTGCCTGCCAGCCCCGAGGCGGGCTGCCCAGAGGCGTGCTGGCACCCAGCAGAGCCCGCTGCTGGCTCCACGTCTCTCAAATTACCCCTGTGTCACAGCTCATCTTACAGCATCTCCAGGGAGTATTAAAATGATGGTTTTTCTATATTCTTACTCTATTTCTCTTTTTCTTCTTGGAAATATAGGATGACACTGTGTGATAAGGTCTGTCACTTTAAATTAAACCAGCTAGACTGTTTCTTATCCTGCAATAATCTGAATGCAGATAAAATGTGATATCCCTGGGAAGAAAGAAGCCATCAGAAGGAAAAAAGGGACCAAAAGCTGGATACCCGGATACCTCCTGGGATTAACCGTGGGCTCTTCACCTCTATAGCCTCCCAACAGCTTTTTAGCAACATAACACAAATTTTAGTAACATAACACAAATCAGACTTTGTTGTCTTCAAATACTTGCAGTATGGCCTCCGCAGGGTCAGTAGTTGGGGGTCCCCGTGCAAAAGAGATGCCGGCAGGAGCGGCGAGGCCGGGGGGCTGTTGGACAGTGGGCACGGAGGTCCGGCCAGCCCGAAGGCTGCCGGCCAGAGCCAGCGCGGGCGGCAAACACTTTTCCATCACCATCAGCACGTTTTGCTCCTTAGAGAGCCACGGCCAGCCTTCATAAGGGCGTGGGACAGGCAGATGACCGTGTTAATAGGAACAGAGCATCTAACCCTTTCGCACTCACCTGATCAGCTGCTCATCCCAAAGTTCTGGATGGTTTTGGAAAACCCAACTTTGGTTTGCTGTGCTGACGTTACCCCCTTTGGCGTTGACGCCTGGCTAAAGAGGGGTTTAAGGAACTTGGGGAAAAGCCGTAATGAGTCAACGTCATCTGTGAAGATGAACATATCTCGGAACCAGAGGCACTGGAGACCACGCAAGGCAGAGTTAGAGATCCCTGATCTATCTGCTGTGCAAACCACATTACTGGAGCTGAGGATCCTTCAGCAGGGAGAAGCGCAGCGGGCAGAGGTAATCTCCCACAGACACTGCCAGGCAAGAGCCTTAAAGGGATGAAATGACACCAGCCCGTTTCAGCTTGTCCCTGGAATTATTTCCCATTAATCCCAGTCTCTGCCTCCAGGTTTACCACTCCAGCCTCCCTGGCCCTGGATTGCCCCCGTCCCCAGGAGCGGCTGTGGCTCCGTGGGCTGCAGCACCATTGCTGTCACGCAGCCAGGCGGGACAGGGCCGAAAGCAACAGCAACCACCAAAACGTGTCTAAAACCTAGCAAGACGCATTTCCAGGTGCAGTGACTGGTGCTCCTTGCTTATCCCACGCTCCCTCTCCTCCCTGTCGGGGCAGTCCTGCTTCTGCTGCCAGATAACTTCACATCCCACATCCAGGCTCAAACCAGGGACTCAGGATACGACTCGTCGTTTGGCTTCTGGGCACCACAGCGCGGTCCAAGCACACCTCGTACAAAGCTGCTTTTTCTCCGGGATCTCACTGAGGCAGGGCATTTTTCCCAAGCTCGCCCCTACGCCCTCAGAAAACGAGGAGCTTGCAGACTTGCAGCTTTGCCCCCCACAGCCCCCTTCTCAGTCACTTTTCTTATGTGTTTCACTGGGGAAAAAACAAACAAATCAACAAAAAAAGCTTGGCTAAGTGGTTTGTGTGTGTGTGTGTGTGTGTGTCTCTGCCGGCACCTGCCTGGGACACTGGGAGAGGGGGGATCCTGTGGGTCCCCCGGCACCGAGCCCCTGCGCAGACGTGCTGGCCAAGCCTCTCTGCGAGCCCGGCCATGCCCGCACGCTTCCCTGGGGAGGAAGCGGGGAGGATGCCTGCCCAGATGAGGGGCACATGTGCATAAATAGATTTTCAACTGGGATGCTTGAATATACGGATGTATAGCACCTAAAATGCACCAAGCAGCAGGTTAATGGGCTCTTTGGCTCTCGTGCGCGCGCCAGCGGGTCCACGCTGTGGGCACGTGTCGTGGTTTGGCCCCAGCCGGCAACTCAGCACCGGCACTAAGCCGGCAACCACGCAGCCGCTCGCTCACTCCCCACACCCCTGTGGGATGGGGGAGAGAATTGGGAGAGCAAAAGCAAGAAAACTCGTGGGTTGAGATAAGAACAGTTTACTAATTAGAATAAAATAGCAATAATAGTAATGATAACAACAATGATTAGTATAATATAATATAATTAAAAGTAGAAGAACAAGGGAGAGGAACAAAAACCTGAAAAAAAAAATCACAAGCGGTGCAACCGCTCACCACCCGCCGACCAACGCTGTCGGTTCCCCAGCTGCGATTGCTGCCTGCCCCGGCCAGCTCCCCCAGTTAATATACTGGGCATGACGCCATATGATATGGAATATCCCTTTGGCCAGTTTGAATCAGCTCCCTTGGCTGTGCCCCCTCCCCTCCCGGCTTCTTGTGCACCCGGCAGAGCATGGGAGGCTGGAAAAGCCCTTGACTAGTTCAGCACTGCCCAGCAACAACCAAAGCATCAGTGTGTTATCGGTGTTATTCTCATACTAAGCCCAGAACACAGCACTGCACCAGCTACAGGGAAGAAAATTAACTCTATCCCAGCCAAAACCATACCAGCACGGGAAATGATTTGGTTGCACCTGGTGGGGCTGTCAGTTCGGAAATAAGATGCCTTCGCATGCACAGCTAGCCCATGCAGCAGTCCCACGGTGCCTAGAAAATACCCTGCTTTCCTGCATCATGTGTATTTAACCCTCCATGGAAGACTTTTTGATTAGCCCGTCATTTCTGGCTTTATTCATTTCCCTCTGCTGTCAGAGACTTCCTCTCACCAGGAGGACTACGCAAGCTCCATGCTGGGGCCATATGCACGATGCTTCTGGGTGCGAAGCAGCAATTACCAGCCCTGGTAATGGCTGTGGCTCTCAAAGCCGTGGCCTAGGGAGAGAGCCGGCTTTACAGACCTTGCAGATGTCATACCCAGGAGCAAAGACGAGCGACAGCGATGATGAAGACTTCGGGCCTTACATCGTCTCATAACAATTAGTCCCTCAGCTGGACCAGGGAAGAGAACACAGAGGAATGGAGAAGTTTAAAAAGAGACAAACTCAGACTATCTCCAGAAGGCTCAACAAGGGGCACTGACCTCTCCCAGAGATGGGTGAGGGGTGGGTTAGGGAGCAAAGTCAGCACTGCCCGTGCTGTGCTGGGGCTCCCCGGCCACCGCAGCCCCAGCCCCGGCAGAGGGGTGGGAGGGAGGACAAGGACAGGGAGGCACAGGTCTGTGCAGTGGGTGGGGAACTGGCTGACAGGCTGCACCCAAAGGGTGGTGGTAAATAGCTCTTTCTCAAACTGGCAACCTGTCACTAGTGGAGTCCCCCAGGGATCGACATTGGGCCCAATGTTATTCAACATCTTTATAAGTGATCCAGACACCGGCATCAAGTGTAGCCTGATGAAGTTTGCTGATGACACCAAGTTGAGTGGGGAAGTAGACACTCCAGAAGGGAGAGCTGCTCTGCAGGGAGATCTGGACAGGCTGGAGGAGTGGGCCAGCAAGAACTTTATGAAGTTCAGCAAGGACAAGTGTAAGATCATGCACCTGGGAAAACATAACCCGGGAGTGCAGGACAGACTGGGACCCACCTGGCTGGAGAGCAGCTCTGTGGGAAGGGACCTGGGGGCCCTGGGGGACAGAAAGCTCAACATGAGCCAACAGTGTGCTGCTGCGGCAAGGAGGCCAACAGGATGCTGGGTTGCATCAACAAGGGCATCGCCAGCAGAGAGAAAGAAGTCATTACCCCGCTCTGCTCAGCGCTTGTCAGGCCACACCTGGAGT
>VZTV01019377.1:17375-29591 GCA_013400875.1 Anhinga rufa
CATGACAGCAGCCGTAACCTGGTGGGGAGGAGGAGGGGGAGGAGGAGGAGGAGGAGGAGGAGATGAGCAAGGAAAGCAGCTGACCGCTGTGAGAATCAAGGGAGCCTGTTACCAATGCGTGGATCTGTGGGAAGGCAGTCCCCGGTGCCCGAGCTCACCGGGGCGTGGGGAGGGGGCTGCGCCTCCACCTGGGAAGGCCCAGCTCATTGAAGTAGGTTCTGCAGGTGATGAAGAGCAGGGGGAGAAAAACCTCCTCGTAATCCCCCCGCCACAGCGGAAGGCTTTGCAGCAAGAGATCGGCGGTGCATTAATACCTTCAAAGCCAGCCAAAACCCGTTATTGCAACAGCCCAGCTACAAAGCTTGACATTTCCCCGCCAGCAGATAGCGTCTCCCATTACAGCAACGCAACACAAGCCCTTATGGGGCGTTTGTACACCCGCCGGGGCCCCAGTCCGGGGGTGGGCTCTGCCTGTGGCAGAGGTGAACCCCCCCAGGGTGGGAGCACCCCGCCGACCTCAGCGCTTCTCCCAGCAGTGGTACCGGGATGCTCGGAGGTGTGGGTACCTCCCTGCAGCTCTCCAGCAGTGGTACCGGGATGCTCGGAGGTGTGGGTACCTCCCTGCAGCTCTCCAGCAGTGGTACCGGGATGCTCGGAGGTGTGGGTACCTCCCTGCAGCTCTCCAGCACCCTGCTCTTGCAGCGGGGCCCGATTCTTCCTCCTCCTCCTTCAACCACGAGCCAAGACCGGGAGCTTTCCACATCTCCATCCCTACGGTGGGCTCTGGGGCTGGAGGCTCACGCTGTCGGGGTCCTGCTCTGACCCGGCTGTGCTACTGCAGGCCCTTTTTCAGGCTCGCAGGGCAGCCTCAGCAGCTGAGATCTGCAGAGGGACGCTTGGCTGCCTGCGCGCCGCTGTGCCGCCCTGCCAGGGCTTGGTTTGCAGGGGCAGCCCCTCCAGCGTCCCAGGGCGGGGGGTCCCAGCAGTGGCCAGCCCCCGCACGCACATTTCCACGGGCCATATCACTTCCCTGAGGCCCAGGAGCGCTCATTTGGGGCTGCTGGGGAAGGGGCTCAGGTCATGCCCCCCAGCCCTCTCCCCAGACCCTGCCACGAGGACCGGGTGCTGGGGACCCGCTTGCCCACCTTCCCCGGGCACGTGTGGCCTTGCAGCAGCAGGGACGGCCGCTCCCGCCTGGGGACGGTGGCGGGGAAGGAGAGGGGGACCAGCAGCCCGGGATGGGGGGCCCAGGGTGATCAGCACCCTTGCAATGAGGCCAGAGCTGCCGGGGAAAGCGCTGGCCGCGGGTGGAGGTGGCTGGGGGAGCCCTGCAGCGCGGCACTGCTTGCAGGGGATGAAACGCGTGCGGGGCACACCCCAAAACCCCAGGGGGGCCCCCCGGCAAGCCCCGGCAGCATCGCGCCTGAGATGGCGGTGATGGGGGGACCCCGACATCCGTGCCCATGGCCTCGAGAGAGAATCGCACAGCGAGTGTGGCGTTGCTTGGTTTTATTGACCTCTCAGGTGGCCGCCCCCGGGCTGGGGGGTCTCAGCTGGGGCAGTGGGGGGACTCGGGCTGCCTGGGGGGGCCGAAACCCCCACCCAAGCCTGCCCCTGCGTGAATCAACACTGACATCCAGTGACCACCCAGCACCACTGCAGGTGTCTGTTCCCTGCCACCGCTCAGCGAAAGAGCTCGCAATTAAAAAAAGAAAAAAAAGGGGCTTTGCATTTTCCTGAAAACAGCCTGTGAAAGCTGTTCCTCGGGGAAACACTCGCGTTTTCTCCGGTCTTTCTAAACGCAATGAATTAAAGCTGACGAGGAAGGGATGTGCATTGCTGGAGGAGCCGCACCCAGGTGCCACCCGAGCAGCCTCTGACACCCTGCCCCAGCACCAAGGCAGCCTTGGCACGAGGTAAATCCCCCCGCACTCCCTTGTCCCGGGTTCAGGCACCAACCCTAGGCAGGGACAAGGGAGCTCTCCTGTCCCTAAAGCCAAGGTGGTCCCTGAGCAGCGCAAGCCGGTTGTCGAGGCAGGGGGGCAGCATGAGGCTCTGCCCAATTTCCTTCTCCTGGGGACGGGGGAGCTGAAGTCCCCTCCTTGCCCCAAAATTGCACCCCTGAGCCTGCTGGGCTGCCACCCTGGACCCGGTGTCACTTGGGCCATTCCCCTGTGCAGTGCCTGTAATGCAGCCGCAGCCCTGGGACCCTCGCAACATCCTTCGTCCAGCAAAGCAGCATCCTTCGCAGCATCCTTCACGCGTCGGAGCAGAGCCTGAAGCTCAGAGGTAGTTTGGGTGCCTGTCTGAGAATATAAGAGTATAAAAAGTATAAACATGAGTACAAAACAGTCTCCCTCCGCCTCTCCTCTCGCCGGGCTGTGGGCGGGCAGCCCTGCACGCCAGAGCCACCCTCCCTGGGCTGAAGAAGCACAGGGTGTTTGCAAGCCCCCGATTCCCTGCTTTCATGTGGCGGGAAGCTTGGAGCTGACGGATCAGGGCTTTCAGCATCCCCTGGTGAGTCAAACATTTATCTGTGCTGGGAGCAGAGGAAAGCAAACACTTTATCTCATTATATTTTTCCTGGCAATATACATATTAGTAATTTGAAGACATTAACTTTTTATTTATGGTATTTAGGGAAATACATCCATCTGTTCATCCCTGAGACAGACAGGGAGGGATGCCTGAAGCTTCAGGTGCAATTTTAACCACACAACCAGGCTCAGCACCCCGCAGCCTCCCACCGGTTAACCCAGCCTGGCGGCGCTCAGCACAGCCAGGACAAACACCCCCGCCGAGGCCACCCTGTGCCGGCAGCCCCCGGTGCCGGCGCGCGCCCGGGAGCAGCCGCCGGCTCCCTGCCACGCCAAACCTGACAACGCAGCGCTCAGCGTTGATTTTAATCGGAGCAAAATTTGGAAGGGAATTAGTCTCAAAACAAATAAATCCAGTCCATCCCGGTCCTGGAAAGCAAGAATTGTTCAGAAATCCCCCTGGCTTCTGAGGAAGGAGCATTTCCAGTGCTGCTATCTCTTAGTAGGAAATGTAATTCAGTGAATTACTGCTGCTTCACGGCGAGGTCCAGCGGGGAACCGCCACTGCCCTGAATCCGAGTTATCCAGGGATTGATGGTCAGAATTTAAACCCACACTTCTTCCTCTTGGCATTTTCAAGTTTACCCCTTTTAAAGTCAGAAAACTTCCAAAATAACAGGCTATGTCGGTTCTTGGCAGGTACGTATTGGTTCTGTTGTGCTGAAATCATTTCAGGAAGGAAATAGCATGGCAGTTTGTCAGCGAAGGCAGGGAAAGCCCCTGGTTAAACAAGGAGGAGGAATGGAGGTGATGGGAGATGAGACCAGTGAGCGAGCAGCAGTCACCGGTGGGGGAACCGCTGGCACGCGTCTCTGCCACTCCTCTCCCCGCTCCTCCCGGGCATTGCTGGGCACTGCTCTGCAGCAGGGCACGCTCGCCCGCCCGCTCCCACGCTGCCCACACGTCCCGCCTGGGCTGGCATGCAAAGGCATTTTGATCTATAAAAAAGCCTTGACAAAGGCCAGCATTCAGCACTCGCTGCTGGCTGTCCCCGTGTTTCCTGTCGCAGTTGCAACAAATATTATTGTCTCTCTAAGTTTGTTGTGGGTGAGTGTAAAATAACGCAGCGCCTGTAGCTGCTGTAGCTGTGCCACGAAGCGGAGGCAGGTTTGCAGCTCTCTGGGAAGCTGAAGCCGGGTGAATGGGGTCTCCGCAAAGAGCCAGGCTCTGCCTGGGCATCCTCTGCCACCAGCGTCTCTCCCGGGGACCCGCAGTCCCACACGGCATGGGCAGGAGAGCTGTCTGCAGCCAGCCCCTATTTCTGGTTTGGTTTGCCTCCTCATTTTGACCTTCCTCTGCTTCTCTAGCTTGTCTTCTGGGAAACCCCGACCTTCGCTGTTTGAAGCGTGAAAGCCTTTCTCTGCACGGACGGTCGGAGCCAGAGGGAGGACCTGGCAGCCCGGCAGCGGCACTAGCCACCGGGCATCGGCACTGTGTGCGGCATGCGGTGCCGGCCCGGCCGGCGTGGGGCAGCTGGTGCCGGGGGCAGCCCGGCAGCAAGGCGGATAACCTCGTTGGCGATACAGCGGCTTTCTGCAGGGAGGCACAGACCGACCGCAGGCAGCCTGATTTTAAAATTCAGCAGATGATAACACTCTGCAAGGCATAAAACATGAATTGCATAACATCAAATGTATTTTCCACCACTCCTGCTACTTTTAGGCAGCAGCAATATTAAAAAGCCTGCGGGAGGAAAGGCTGAGAGCGGCAGGGCAGGAGAGGAAGACCGAGGCTGGGGACCAGGGACAAGTGGGATGGAGAAACCCAGGCTCCCAGCTGGACCTAACTGGGTCATACCCAGCCGGGCTGGCTTCGCAGCGCTGGCAGGTAAGGCTCCCTGGAGAAAAAGCGACCTGACGGAGGAGGCGCAGCCGTCTCCAACCTTTAAAGACAAACTGGGGAAAACCCCAAGCTGCAGCTCAGCTGCTTCCATGCTTTAAGGCCCCTCCACGCAGCCCGTGGGTGGCATGCGGAGCGTGGCGAGGCAGTGGGGGGGTTTGCAGCCCCAGCCCCGCACCCCTTCCCTCTGGGGACGCCTGCGGGGTCCCTGCAGCCCCGCACCGAGCTGCCCCCGGCTCGGACCAGGGATCTTCTCTCTCGCTTCACGGACACTGGGCAGAGCGGGAGGCACTTGGCTCTGGTGGGGACAGCCGCAGGGATTTCTTTCCTCCCAGGCTCCTGCTGTAAGACGGAGCAACCCGACAGCCGGGAGGGCAGGGACCTGCTGCAGGAGTGCACCAGCCCAGGCAGCGGGGTAGGCATCGCCCAGGGCATAAGAAGACATAAGGCTCTCCACCGTCAGAAGCAGCAATGGGTACATCTTGCTTTGGCCTTTTGATGGGCTAAGACGTCTCCACACAGCTCCCCAGGGCGGGCGGTACGCGTGGGCATGCGTTATTCCCATGGGCAGGGCAGGCAGCGAAGGGCAGCCAAGTCCTTCGCAGCCAAGACCCGGCTGGAAGCGGCTGCCGCCAGGAGCCTTTCATTGCTTCCCCTCGAGACACAGCATCTGCTCTGCGGGCAGAACGGCGCACGAATGGCTGCAGGCAATTTGTGTATTATTACCTTCTCTGAGGCTTCGCTCCCACCCGCAGCCTGGCTCTTACCTTCAGATGACTCCCGTGGCCCCGGCTCTTTGCTGTGGCTGGCAAACAGGTGGCGGCTGCCCGGACAAGGCAGCAGATCCGCGCTGGAGCTCCGGAGGCTGCCTTCGCCCCCGCTCGGCCCCCTCTGCTTGCAGGAGGGCTCGTGCCTGACGCTGCGTTATTTCCGCGCTCTCAGCGCTGACTCTCCAGCCGCATTTGCCTGGGGGATCTGTGCATTAGCCGGGCCATCCCCCTGCCGTGGCTCAGGCCCACCGGCCGCACCTGGGAAGGCACAGCAGCAAGCTTCATTTCAGAAATGACCTGGAGAACTGCTGCATCACGAGTTGATCTAACAGGATGCCGCCTGCATGGGTGTGCAAGGAGACCGAGCTGCGTACAGCTTCCTTGCTTTAAAATGCCATTCAGGTGAAGGCTCTGGGGGAGTTTCGGTGTTTTACAACCTGTGTGCCGAAGAGGCGACCCTCGGAGCGGGAGGTCAGACACACGTGGTGCATCACCCCGTTAGCAAAACAGAAGCAGTCCCTGCAGTGGTTTATTCACTGGTGCAGGCAGAGGCTGGGGCATTTGGAGAAAGGTTTTCGACCCCTTTTATTCGCATCCTCAAATACTTTCCCTGAAGGAGACGAAACACATTGTGCCTTTAGGGTGCTGGTGCCAGCGTTGGTGACAGGATGGGTCCGTGGGGTCCACAAACACCCCCAAAGGCTGGACCCTTGAGGGACCTGAGCACATTCCACGGCACGGACTGCGATCTGGGGTGCCGGCACCCAGCACGAGGAGAGCAGATACAGCCAGGCTCCTTGCTCTTGGAAGCGCGTGCAGAGACCACATTTCCCCGTGCAGCCCAGGCACGGGGTGGGTTGGGGGGGGCTGACCTACGCCTCCTCGTTCCTTTCTCCGCAATAAAACCCCACAGGCAAATCCAAACCAGATAGTGCATCCAAATGCGGCTCCATGTTACTGAATGATCTTTTACTGGAAGCTGAAAAAATGTGGTTTATCATGATCATACAAGGGAAATAGGCTGGGCCGGCTTTCTCCAGGGCTGCGCAGTGCCTTGGGGGAGGGCAGCCGAGCAGCTCTTCCCTGCCCTTTCCCCTCTCCGGCAGCCCTGCCTGCCCCATGGCGCTGGCGGTCCCGGCAGCGTCCCGCAGCTCCCCGCTCCCTCCTGACTCCGGGATGGACCGGGGCTCTCGCAGCGAAGGTCACACACATACTGCTTTTTCGAAGGGCAGCCAAGCTGATGTTTCCTATCTGCAGGAAACTCAATAGTGCAGCTGTGTTCTGCTTGAGGCCAAACCCCCCCCAGGGGTGCTGGTGCTCTGCCAGATGAGGCAGGAGGGGTGCCACAACCCCTTTCCCACCTCCCTGGGGATGCTCTGGGCACCAGTGGGCTTATTCGGTCCAACAGCAGCGACCTGGGCAGAGCTTTCTTTTCCATGTTTTTTTTTCCTTGTTTCCCTTTTCCTAGGCACTGCTGGAAGGGGCTGCCCGCGACACTCGTGTCCCCCGCGCGCTCTGCTCACCCACACTAAAGAGCCGCGACTGCTCCCGTGGGCAGAGGAGCACGTCAGGCTGTTACCCAGGCTTTTTCCTGACCTGGATAGCGGTTTTGGCTTCGGCGGGGTTTTTCTTCTGCGTTTGACTGCCATGCTTCCCCGCAGGCAGCAGCCCCTCTACTTCCAGGCTGTAAGGCTGCAACGTCTTTTCCGCGGCTGGTGGAAGTCTCTTCCCTCGGCTCGTACATTGGCAGCAGTTGTAGTATCACAGAACGGTTTGGGCTGGAAGGGACCTTCAGAGGCCATCCAGTCCAACCCCCTGCAGCGAGCAGGGACATCCCCAACCAGAGCAGGGTGCTCAGAGCCCCGTCCAGCCTGGCCTTGGGTGTTTGCAGGGATGGGGCATTGACCACCTCTCTGGGCAGCCTGGGCCAGGGTCTCACCACCCTCACTGTAAAACATTTCTTCCTTAGATCTAGCCTGAATCTCCCCTCTTTTAGTTTAAAAAGGTTACCCCTTGTCTTATCGCTACAGGCCCTGCTAAAAAGTCTGTCCCCATCTTTCTTATCAGCCCCCTTTAAGCACTGGAAGGCCGCAATCAGGTCTCCCCGCAGCCTTCTCTTCCCCAGGCTGAACAGCCCCAACCCTCTCAGCCTTAGATGAGGTGTTTCTGCTCATCCCCGCTCTGCTCACACCCTTGATAGCCCTGGGAATCTACCTGTTCCACGGAGTCCCACTGGGATACCCGCGCACAGGCAGCTTCTTCCCCACCGCTGGCGCGTTCCTCGGCAATCGTGTGCCGATGGCAAGGAGAGCGCGGTGCAGCCCTTTGGAGATGGGGAGAGGGATTTAAGAGGACTTGCTGCCAATGCCTTCATCACGGTCCCCTTGCTGCCTGCAGCAGTAGTGCAGCTGATAGGTACAGGCTATGGCATTTAGTTTAGTATGCACAGGAACCTTAAAATATACCTATTAACAATGCAGAATGTGGTGTATTCACTCTGCGTTGTTCAACAAGTGTGGAGGGATTCTGCAAGGCAAACCCAGGTCCACATCGGAACGAAATACCTGCTGCATCCTAATGTTTATAATGGGCTGAATGACTGCTCTGCAGCCTGGAGGATTTAGGACTAAAATATGTACCCAAATTTGCAGCTCAAAGCTATTGGTATTTGAATTTGGTCTCCAATTAAATGGAGCACTCAAGCATGCACTCAGCTCTAACTTTCAAGTAACATCACTGAAAGCAATATTATTTTTCTATTTCCAAACGCACAGGACTTGAATTTCTAACAGCACCGCCTAAGAACACAACCTGCTGTATGCCTCTGTGAGAGGGGGAAATAGAAGCGGTTTTCTCTCCTCTAGAGATCCGAAGGGCAAAGGCTGTTTCCCTTCTAGTTAAACGCTGTTCTACCTATTCTGACAAAGTCAGTTTGAAACTGAAGCACTTTCCTTTTCCCCTCCACCTTCCCCAGCCCCGGGGGTCCCTTCAGTCACCAGCGGTAATGCATCTTCACCCCAGAGCGTATCAGCTCCGGAGAGGAGGCAGCGAGATAGCCAGCAGGGTCACATCCCACCACACCAAGGAGTTAAACTGCCAGGGTTTCACCCATCAGTGTGCCTTGTGAAGGGTTATCTGCTTTTGTACAGGTCATGCGCATGAGCTAGGGAATTATAGTGCAGACAAGTTAGTTGAAATGCTAATTTACAATAAAAAGAGAAAATACCAAGAAACAATGTCGTGAGAGGGTCTTATCAGAACAATCTGTGCAAATAAAAATGGCATCTGGGTACTTTGCCCAGAGGTGGGGTGCCCACACTGCGGCAGGCACAGGGCTTGGGGAGCGGGGCTGCGCCGGGCTCCTGCCTGCCCACCACTAGCCTTCCCAAGGACACCACCGTGAGAAGAGGTATTTGCACGAGCCGCCAGGCTAAGAAAAAGTGGTTTTGTTAGGGAGGAAGCATAACAGAAGTTATGCTACGTGGTTAACTTGGTCTGGCATAATCCACGAATCGGGTTAGTCCTGTTCCTGCTCCCCGCTGCCCTCCGGCCGCCCAGCTGCGGCTGGGACCGGCGCTGTCACTGCCGAGCTGCCCGGGCTGGCAGAGGGGAAAGACCTGGCGGGAGACTGGACCCAAAAAGGGCCCGAGTCTGCAGTCTGGGCAGGCGGGAGCTGCCTTCCCCGGCGGCAGGCTGATGGAGCTCACGTGCCCGGCAAGGCAGGCTGCCTGCGCTGCCCGCAGGGCGGTGGGGGCCGAGATGGGAGGCAGCTCTGAGGCAGGGCTGCCATTTCCCCTAAACGTCTCCTCCGGACCTGGGCAGCGCATGGGGAGATGAATCGCGAGGAGCCGGGGCTCCGGGGACCGGGGGAAAGCGCAGGGCAAGCTGGGGACAGCACAGCACATGGGGGTGGGCTGAGCTCTTTGGACCTCAGCCTGCCCCAGGTGGCCCCGAGGTCCTTCTGGCAGCCCATGGGTCATGGCGAGCATTGCTGCTCCTTGGCTTGGCCATGCTGGAGGGGACCCCACAGCGCTGCCCTTCCTCTGGCACTCGCGTACGTCAGGCACGGCTCTGGGGGGTGAATTTGGGCCGTTTGCCATTTGCCATCTCCTGAAGGGACATGTTTTTCTCAGTGGCTGCATGATGGAGACACCAAAACGGTTTGGATAGATGGGCTTTACAGCACCGCTGCAAGGAGAGTAACCCATGACCTGGGCAGGCTGGAGAGCTGGGCCAAGGGAACCTCATGGGATTCACCAGGAGCAAGGGCAAGGTGCTGCCCCTGGGGAGGAACAGCCCCCGGCACCAGCACAGGCTGGGGCTGCCCTGCTGGGAAGCGGCTCTGCTGAGAAGGCCCTGGCAGTGCTGGTGGGCAGCCAGTGCCCCTGAGCCAGCGCTGGGCCCTCGGGGCCAAGAAGGGCAGCGGTGTCCTGGGCTGCATGGACAGGAGTGTGGGCAGCAGGGCGAGGGAGGCCATCCTGCCCCTCTGCTCTGCCCTGGGGAGGCCGCAGCTGGGGTGCTGTGTCCAGTGCTGGGCCCCCAGTGCCAGAAGGACAGGGAGCTGCTGGAGCAAGGCCAGCGCAGAGCCACAGGGATGCTCAGGGGATGGAGCATCTCCCTGGTGAGGAAAGGCTGAGAGACCTGGGCTTGTTCAGCCTGGAGAAGAGAAGGCTGAGGGGGATCTCCTCAGGGCTTATCAGTATCTGAAGGGCGGCTGTCAGGAGGGTGGGACTGGGCTCTTCTCAGCGGTGCCCGACGACAGGACAAGGGGCACCGGGCACAAGCTGGAACCCGGGAAGTTCCACTGAAACCTGAGGCAAAACCCCTTTGCTGTGGGGGTGCCAGAGCAGCGGCCCAGGCTGCCCAGAGAGGCTGTGGAGTCTCCTTCCCTGGAGCCATTCCCACCCCGCCTGGACGCGGTCCTGTGCCCCTGCTCTGGGGGTGCTGCTCACACAGGGGCTGGACGGGGGCAGCTCCGGAGGGCCCTGCCAGCCCCCGCCGCTCTGGGATTCTGTGATTCTGCATTGTCCTGTTGCTTTTTGTTAAGACGACAATGAAATTGTCAGAGGAATATTTGTATCTTCAAGTATATCATGTAACAGTTTTGCCAATATCCTGGGTTTTTTTGCAGCTGATACTTTAATGTTTGGAAACACTTTAATCTGTCCGTGGAAGATGAACGTGTGCTTCCAGCTCACACGTGATCTGAGGACTGTGTAATACAGTTTCCAAACCTTCTTCTCGCTTGCCAAAGGCATTTCAGAATTACAGAAATGCTGGGAAATATTCAGGCATGGGGTCTGCAGTGTGTGCAGCTGGCAAGTTCTCTAGCTATTGAAAATTACTTTGCAGAGTCATTAAGACATCGTCATTGCAATTTTTAATTCTGACAAAGTTCAAGACAATGGAAAGACACTTTAAATGACTGGATACTTCTCATTTCACAGTGCAATAGTAATTTTTATGCCAAGTCTTAAAATCGCAGTACTCTGATGTGCTGGAGCTTGTGAAAGTGCATTAATAGTAAATTAAAGCAATTTCTGGGTAAAAAAACAAAAGAGATTTGATTATAAACTGCCTTCAGAAAGTTGGGGGAGAAGGGGCCAGCAGCCGCAGAAGCGTGGCGGGGGCGGAGGTGGGAGCAGCCCCGGGAAGGGCTCCGGGACCGGCCATCAGACGGCTCCCACCCACACGACGCCCTTCCCCGGCTGGGAGGAGAGGTGTGGAAACGCAGCCTGTCGTAGAGCGTCGAGAAAAGCCTTTTGCACCTCTGTGCGGGAGGGCTCGGGCTTTAGGAGCGGGCGGGGGGCAATCGCAGGCCCCGTCCGTGTGACGGGAGGTTTGAGGAGAGGGCTCCGGGGTTGTTGGGCTCGGGGAATCGTGAGAAGGGCAAGAAGCGGGTGCGAGGGGCGGCTGGGCGCTCCTCCCGGGGGTGCCCGCTCGCCAGTGAGATGCGCTGTACCCCCGGCCCTGGCCGTGTGCTGACCCAGCCTGCCTTGGGCTGGCGCCTTCTCCGGGCACCCAGCTCCACACCTGAGTCGGACCCGTGCATCCTCCTCCGAGCGCCTGTGGCGGCAGGGCCAGCCCCCCAAGCGACCTAAACGACTTTCACATCATTTGTTCTTTCTGTTTGAAGAGTTTTGATTTTGTTTCAGTTTAGCTTATGTACAGTTAGAAACAACCTCCTAAGTTTTCAATTTACGGCAGTATTTTGAGATGTATATTCTTAATTGTTAGTTGAGTAACGCATGAAAATACTAAATGTAATCAGTCAAGAAAATTTGACCTGTAACTTACAACGTTAACAGTTTTTTTCCTTATTTTCCAAGCAGGTAGGTTATGGGCAGGAAATACAATACTTTTAAAATACATCTTCTTTATTCTATTTTTAAAAATCTGAGCTTTCACAAAATGGGTGATTTTTCATGTGTATGACTTTTAGAAGCAGTTGCCATTACTGTTCTGCACGTGCAGATTATTACAGTTTAATAACTAGATCATGCGATTATAACTATTTCCATATTCCCCAAGAAATTCCTCCCAGAGCCTGGACTCGGCTGCCAGCCGCCCCCAGACAGAGCCGGGCACGGGCCCCGTAGGCATTGCTCAGCACGGGCTGAAATGGGCTGGGTTTTCTGTTGCTTCTTATTCTGGCCTGGGAAAAATCCCCGTAGCTGAACTTTTCTGTGCCTGACACGCGCCACAAAGCGCTGGAGCGGGGTGTCTGCCCAGCTGCCCCAGCAGCTTCTTCGGGGACCCGACCTGCCGGGGTGGGTGGCCGGAGCCCACATCCGCCCTTGCTGCAGGGGAAAGGGAGGGAGGAGTGGGACGGCGTCGGGAACGGAGTATGGGAACAGGAGGGTTCTTTGGTTTCTGTTGGTCTGTAGCTACGGGAATGACCTCGCTCAGGGAGGAGAGCACATACCAGTGTTACGGAGCAGAAGATAAGTGCCCGGCGGATTCAGTACAGTCGCTTGGGCTCCCTCAGTTCATCTAAAACTTTTAAATAA
>VZTV01019386.1:0-11888 GCA_013400875.1 Anhinga rufa
TTTTAAAAGTGCTTTCATGTTTAAAGAAATGAAAAGTGCTAAACGAGTGGTAAATATTGTTTGAGTAGATTAATACTTGGGTGATCAATATACATTACGAGACTGCTCCTACTCATCGTATTTCCCACAGCTAAGGGAATGGAAAGAATAATAATATGATGATGATTATACCTGGTAGAAATGCCCCTAGTGAAGGCTGCCAAGCTTCCTAGGATGTAGGGAAAGCTGTGTTCTCATTTACTTACACTTTAGTACAACTTTTACTGTATGAAACCACAATTATGCCTCTCATCTGAATCAGATTGGCTCAGGGTTTTATTAATTGATGTTTTGTGTTGACTTGATATTACCAAAAATTTCAGTGGACTATTTGGTAATATCATTGGTTTTATTGGTTCATTTTATTGGTTTTGAAAATTAAACAAATTAGAACCAAGTCATTTAGCTAATACTCATAATGGGAATTCTTCTAGTACTCTCTTTGAAGAGCTTTATGGAGGCTTTGAGTTACAACCTGATACTAAGCAAAGAAAGAGTACTTACACCACAGAGCTCTCTTTTGCTAGATCCATGAAAACAATTCCAGATAGGTTTAATCAAATTACAAGTTTCAAAAGATTATATGCATTCAAAAAATAGGGCATGTCTTTTTTGGTAAGGAAGCAGACTTCAGCTACAAGTATATGAAACATGCCTACAAGCACAAGCAAGAAAAATAATGTTCTAAATATTTGGAGTGTAACCTTGACAGTGCCAAAATATTTTCAAGTTTTAGATTTAAAACACTTGATAGTAACCCTGCCAACAAATACTAATCAGAGATCAGAAATATCATTAGCTAGCTGATTTTTATAGAAAGTAGGCATATGGCAGACATTCTTGTAGTTTCTTCATATGCAGAAAGGATAGCAGACTTTTTTTTAATGGATAGAAGCAACCTGTTATTTTTCAGTAGGTGATTCATAATACTCACCTAGATGACTACTATCCCTATAAAAAGCTAGATCTTGAAAGTACACTAAAAGATGAAAAGTAAACAGAAATCTCTCATGCAAAATCACTAGTTCATTTATTTCTAATGCCTTTGAACCCATAGGACTAAGTTCAGTAGCCTGAAAGAATGATACCACAAGCAGGCCCTCATGGAAGCCTACCGGTTCCTCCAAAGCTTTTCAGACCCCATGGTCTACCTGCTACTCTCCTTTCTCAGAGGGCCTGTATTATAAAAGGCAAGGGTGGACAAAGATGAAGCTATGGAGTTCACACTGGAAGACGCAGTTCCTCCTTTTGCAGATGGTGGCTCCACAGCCCTTTGCTATTCACATCCTCTTTCCAGAGCTTCAAGAGAATTGTAAAGGTGTAACTCACACATGCAGAATCGCTCACTTATAAAAAATTAGGAAAGGAAAAAAAAAACATAGCTCAGAATATAAAAGTGTTCTGAGAGGATGGGTAGTATTTTGAACATCAACATATCTTTGCTTGCCTGTAGTTTCCCAGTGTTTTCTCACTGTACAGCCAGACTTTCCCTGACATAAATCATTGCTTAAGTTATTAAAAAATGTGGGGTAAGCCAACATAACAAAGTACTTCTGTTTAGGCAAAGCTAGCCTGACTTAGAAATAAACAAAGGTGCACTCATCTATAAAAAAAAGAGAAGATAAGCCAAGAGCTGAAAAAACCAAGCACTTTTTAACTCCTAAGTGAAATAAAATCACTGTGATAATATCTACACTTAAAAGGTAAAGTAGGAACTTGCTAGTTAGCCATCCGATCTAAAGCCAATGTTACATTAAAGAGTAAGCAGAAATACAGAAGAAACATTCATGCAATACCCACTGTTGTTAATTCTAGGGATAAACATTACTTCTCAATAAGAAAATACAAATTTTTTGCTCCTTAATTTTATTAAATAATGAAACACTTGTGCTTCTTTTAAGTACCTTTGAAGTGTTTGGCACTAATCCTAATGCTTTACAGAAAAAAGTCCCCTTTTTAGCTTTTAAAGCAAGAACAGTTAGATGCCAGTCGTCATCTTCTACCCACAGGAAAATTGGGGTTTGCCTTTCCTGAATTCATTAATCATTGAAGTCCACCTAACACTGAAATAGTTTGTGTCTGCATGAAATATGAGAATGGAAATACTTTTTACCTGCAGTAGATCTGGTTTTGTCTCTATCTTTACTTACTTAAGGAACAAGTGTGTTTTATTTGTCTAAAGACAGGTTATGGGCCAGAAACATTTGCTTATGGACCTTACGCATCTTTAGGGCCAACCATTGAATCTGGTGTTTGCCAACAGGCTGTGGTTTCAAAGTATTATATTTTGGATACTCTTTCTTGGAACTAGACCCTAATACAAGAGGTGCTGAGAAACTCAGAAAGACTCTCTTTGTCTTCAGTGGGAGCTAGGTATTATTCTGTATACCAGTTATCTCAAGACATGTATTCAGATAGTAGGGAAAAAAAGAAGGGGTTATCACTTTGGAAAATTTAGCTCAAATTCACCTTTTTCATATATTTTTCTAGTTAATCTAGAAGAAGCATTTCCTAAATTTCTTTCTCTAGTTTCTTTTTACTTGTAACTGAAAAGGAAACCATACATACACAAACAAAATGTTAAGAATAAAAACTAATTCCAGTAAAACCACAAGCAGGCCAAACTCCTTTCATTCGATTCTTTGCTAACAACAAACCAAAAGTTTGGCCAATAAATGACATAGCTTTATTTTTATTTTTTTTAAATTGAAACTTCTTAAATGTCTCACCTGTAGAATACTCTGCTTAATTATCTGTCTGATAGTTTTTATCTGCAACGGTGCTAGGAAGCACAAATGGCCTAGCCTCTAAACCTACTAATCTGAAGTCTGACCGCTGATAAATCAATGTTATAATCTATAGCTTGCTGCCTTTTGCTTTAGCTGTGTGTGGCATGCTTTGATGAATATCTGCCTTGCAGGAGAAACATACGAAAATTATATCATGTGCAACTGGTTTGAACTGTTGTGCAACCATGGGACACTGAGCCACTTCAGGGAAAAAGTAAAAATGAACTACAGTAGATAAATGTCAATTACAGGGGTTTTGGCATTATATTATATATAAATTAAAGGAAATGTTATTCTGGTTCCTTCCTACTCTGAACCTGCTGGTTTTTCCCTTTCAGAAGATTCTGATAAAATACGTGATCATCCTCTGCCAAGACTCTCAATTCCTCTTTGGTGCAGACAGCAGGGTTTATATGATAAAATTTTAATGACCATGGACCTGCATAGCAATGTGAGGTACCAGCACATTTTCAATAACGCTCGGTGTCTGCAAGAACTGGCATTGGGTGATATTCCTACTGCTGAATTCTGTGTGTCCTAAGAGGCAGGCTTCATGGAGATAGAGGCAGCACCAGAGAAACCTCCATTATCATGCAGCAGTCATAGGGATGAAATGGAGATTTATGAATCCCTGCCAAAGAAACTATATTATGGACTATAAATTAAAGTGGGGGCTTAACACATAGTGAACTACATGCTAGAGAGGCTGATTTCCAGGTTGCCCTGTCTATTCAGGCCCAGGCAGCTGTAGAGACCACCCCTCGTTATGCGGTTCTGAGCTCTCTATGAAACTCAGACATTCTAGGTTTGAAAAGGCAACTGCCAAAGCTTTCATAGTCATGGTGAAAAAAGGAATCCTCAGCTGCTTCAGCAGGTGTTTTACTTGCAGCATACTATTGTAGTATGGTGACTGGGACCTAGTGGCTTCATTCTCAGATGTAGTTCCAATGCCTTCTGTGGAGAGACTTCAGTTTCAGTCCTGTGCAAGTCATAGTGTGTTGCAAGCTCAAAGGACCAGATTTTCGTCTCTGAATTACTGCTGCTGTTCATGAATCACAGACTTCTCAGATCTGCCACTGCATACTGGTGATACTTCCACCTGAATCACTACAACCAAGTAACTTAAATTGTTTACTATGTTTTGGCGAGAATCTTTTGGAAAGCTGCTCAGGGAAAAATACAATTTTGAATGGAAAGAACTAGGTTGTAAGCTGTGAAAAAGTTTTTTAAAACTCTCAGGAACAGCAAGCCTGCTCAAAAACCTGTAAGGTAAAGGGGTAAATTCCATACTGAACTATCCCTCTGTGTATTCCAGTGTTTCAAGTAGGATGCAAGTGATACAACCTGCAAGATTCACCTTAGAATATATTCAAATATGCAACTGGTATGTCCAACGGCTAGCACTTTCCCAGGGAAAGAGAAATGCATAGCACTTATTCTGATAGTCTTTTTTTCATCCCAGACCATGAACGCAACAAAATTATTTCCTTTTCACTTGCCACCCATCTAAACAAAAAGCTCCACATAATAAAACACAAAATAAATTTACTCATCACACACATCAAGTCAGCTTTGAGAGGCTCACTCTCCCACATTCTTTATTATATTTTATATTCCTTTGGAGATTAGCTTTCACCGCCAAGAAAAAGATAATTTGTCTTAGCCCTCCTACACTTCCAAAAAAAATTTAAAAAAGAAAGAAGCAGAGAAAAAGGGAAAACCTTCCCCCTGACTGCCCTGAAACAGGAAAAAGAATACAAATTAACTTTCTTTTTTGCTTATTTGTACAATTTAAAATGATAAAATTCACTTCACACTTCAGACCTCTACAAGGACACTTTGCCTCAAGTGAAAGTAGTTCCACATGGACCATTTTGTGCTTGTCTAATGTGTAAATGTTCTGTTTTATGTTGAAGTAAGTATAAGCAACTACACAGTACGCATACAGTAACTCAGCTATCACTTGAGCCCCACAAGTGCCATGCCCTAAGGCATGCTACAGGCCATGCTTCATAAGGCAAGCAAAGTATTTTCAGTTGACTATCTGCAGTAGCATAGCATGTAACAGAATATATTCTATACCTGGTGAAGCAATATGTTCCAGAAAATACAACATTTTTCTGGAAGGCACAGGATAACACATTGTGAGGCCATATTTTGGATTGCATCAGTCACGATTTAAAGCAGAAAAAGTTTTGCTACAAAGTTCTCGGTAAGAGATCTATTCCTTGATTTATTCTCTATGAACCCATTTCTATTGGGTTTCCTAGAATAGGAATATTAAAGACAGCCAGCACACCACCATCTTCCCACCAGTGGTGAATTAGTGCTGGAAACGCACATATGGGTATGACTCTATGAGCAAGGGTCTTTGTGGTAAAGAACTTTCCCAGCTCCACAATGACTAGTACCAGGCAGCACGTAGCACAGCTAATACACCGTGTGACAGACAACAATAGTCTGAACTGCATCTCCTCAAGCAAAGGCAAGAGAATAGTGACTTTCCAACTTCAGGAGGTTGCAAAATATAAACCAGGCCATTTTACAGCACCTGGAACCAGCCATCCCAATGTGTCTTTTGGTTTAGTCACCTACGACTGCAATTTCAATTGCAGGCACCACTGCGCACGGAGGAAAGGGTGCACAAGCAGAGCACAACATGTGAAGAGCAGGTATTACCGCTCATCATCACCACTTGCATCCTGCTAGTCCAGCCCTTGTCCTGACTCCCAGTGCAGCCTCAGCCAGCCCCCAGGGAGGTGCCTGATGCCCAAGACTGGGGCTCCCCCGCTGCCCGCCAGCCTGCCCTGCTTCTGGCTGGGGCACTGAGGCCCTGCTCTGANATGCCCAAAGTGATGCTAGGTAAATCCGAGTGTGAATTTCTTTTTTTCTTTTTTTAATTGTTCTAGTTGATTTGTTTCACACAGCAAGGCTTCTCACTGAGATGAAGGCTCCTTGTACACAAGCACCTACACCACGCATCTGTAATCATACCCTGTAAATGGCATCAGCAAAAGAAAGGAGTGACATTTTTTCCTCTTGATCACAACAGAATAAACAACATTTTAAAGGTTAAATTATTCAAATTCTACAGTTACCTGTAAAAAGAAATGACGTCTCTGCTGTACCTTCAGATTTCTTACATCCAATTATTTTGATTTTTTTTTATCCTCTCCCAGGCTTCCTGACTACAGCTGCTTAAGGGGCAAAAAAAAGTGTTGTAACTAGTGGCAACTCATTTACTTCCACTGATAGCTACAGCTCCCCATACAAGGCTTTCAGCTCAACTCAGAGAAGTTAGGTGAACTATACAGCAAGTTAGTCAAACAAAAACAGACAACACCTAAATGCATATCACAATGCCTTCTGCACTAAGGAAATCCTATCTGGGTGTCAACTTTAACTTTTTTAAGGTCAGAAAAATGTGACGCTCATGGGGAAGAAATATGCAACGGTATTTAAAACAGCCTCTGTACAGATTAAGCCAAAATAAAGTATAACAAAACTAGGGAATTCAGTCTGAAATCCAGTTTTAACTGATGTAAATCCCTGGAATCCCACTGTTGCTGATGCTACCAGTTACTCCATAAGGTTGATGGAACCATACTGGCTCACACCAGCAAAATATCTGGCTCTTCAATGAAAGCAGAATGGTATTCAGAAAACATAATATAATTTGAGAGGGTTTACTGATTTTTCATTTTCTGATCCTGTGGTTATCTATAAAAAAGGTAAAACAAAATGAAAAAAGGGATTCTGCAAAATACCTATGTGTGATCGTGCAAGGAGAATTTAATATAAAGACTCTCCTTCCTTAGTGCCTTCCTGTCAATCCCGCTCAGCCCACTTCCTTTGCTTCCCAGAAGCACCCCTGCTGCTGATCCCCCTGCCTCTAGCTTTGATTTTGCACAGATTATCCAAGATGCAGGTTCACACATGAAGATCCACTGTTCTTTAACTTAAAAAATCACAGAATCACAGAATGACAGGGGTTGGAAGGGACCTCGAGAAATCATCTTGTCCAACCCCCCTGCGTGAGCAGGCACACCTAGAGCAGGGGGCACAGGAGCACCTCCAGTCATGTTTTGAATGTCTTCAGGGAAGGAGACTCCACAACCTCTCTGGGCAGCCTGTGCCACTGCTCTGGCACCCTCACAGGAAAGAAGTTTTTCCTCATATTCAGTTGGAACTTCCTGTGTTCCAACTTGTGCCCATTGCCCCTTGTCCTGTCATTGGATGCCATTGAAAAGAGTCCAGTCCCATCCTCTTGACAGCCACCCTTCAGATATTTATAAGCATTGCTAATATCCCCCCTCAGTCTTCTCTTCTCCAGGCTCAACCAACCCAGGTCTCTCAGCCTTTCCTCATAAAGGAGATGCTCCAGTCCCTTCATCATCTTGGTAGCTCTCCTCTGGACTTGTTCAAGCAGCTCTCCATGCTTTTTAAACAGGGGGGGGGCAAAACTGGACACAGTACTCCAAATGTGGTCTCACCAGGGCAGAGTAGATGGCGAGGATGACCTCCCTCGACCTGCTGGCCACACTCCTTTTAATGCAGCCCAGGATACCATTGGCCTTCTTGGCCCCGAGGGCACAGTGCTGGCTCAGGGTCAGCTTGCTGTCCACCAGCACTCCCAGGTCCCTCTCAGCAGAGCTGCTTTCCAGTAGGAAATACAGCAGTTTGAGAACTGAAAAGAAACAGAGTATGACAATCCCAATCATTTTGTCTATTCTTCATCAGTCCATGAAAGCTATACCTTTACATCCAGACTTTTTGAGGCAGACCATTCTTTTACCCCATTTTTCTGATGCTGTTCCATTTCTCAGGGTGTAACGCCTTTAATTCTTTCACACGATAAGAAAAATAACTAAAAGGAATCTAGGAAAACAGCCATACCATACTGCATAAAGTAACATTATGACTGAGCTCATAAAAAGACATGCTGACTGAGGAATTAAAAGTTTTTCAAAACTTTTGATCTTGTTTATACATGTGAAGTTTTGATGTGAAAGCTTGATGTCAACTGTAAAGAGAAACATCTCTCAAGACAAAAATAAAAAACAGACCTCCTGTTGAAACGTACCCAATGATAACCAACAAGTTTCTGATCTTGAAGAGAACATCATGCAAGTGTCTTGCGTTTAATATTATCTTATGCCAAGCAGCCCTACTTTTTCTTCTCATTATATTTTCTTCATAGATAAGTGTTTGGTTTCACACATTTGATAAAAAAGAAAGTTGCTGGAGTAGATGTTCAGTAAGTCTTATTAGAATAACTACGTTGTTATATTTGCTTTGCACACGGGTACTGAGAAAACATGCTGTTTTGTGAGGAACCATGTGCAAAGTAAATATAACAATTATTCTTTTCATTTGTGCTAATCACAATTATTAGTAAGCAGATTCATAATAATGCCTTTGTATTTAACTCTGAGCTCTAGCTCAGCTGAGGAAAATCTGAGCCTGTCATTTCAAATATTTCTAGATTTAATTTGTTTTCTGTATTTATTACTTTAAACTTTGGCTGCAAAATATCAGTAGAAAAAAGCTATTTAACATTTAAATATTATATGCACAAAAGGAATTTAGTGCAAATTAGTAGAGTTTTTCCCTTCTTGTGATGGTATCTCAAGATATAAACCAACATCTAGCATCTAACTGGATTTGTTAAAAACTGAACAGCTTTGTTTCATGATATTATTCTGCTGATAATAGACAAATGGTATCTGAAACATTTTACCATTAAAAGGATGCCAGTAGTCTTTGATTCTAACAAAGTAACCTTTATATGTATGCAAAATTCTTGTAAATAAGATACAGTATTGATTCTATATAACAAAAGAATGACTTGTATATTTGGTTTAGTGGCTACCCAAAGGGCTTTGGAAATGGCATAATAATGGAATTGCTTTGGGTTTGTGGGTTTGGGGTTTTTAAACAGAAATCCAGAGACAGCCTAGATATGCCACATGTGAACAAAATTGCTGTTCAAATGTCAGTCATGACCTGACATAGACAGGGAAAGGTTGACAGACATTTTAAAGCATACAGAAAGGCTAGAGAAATATTTTACCTTCAACTAGTTTATTCATCTTTTGTATATTCAGAGAGGTTTAAACTGCATTCCTATCCACCTGTCAGTGTTCTTCTAACGAACCCTCCGGCAATATCCATAGAAGGTAATGGAAAAGGTTCATTATACTTGCACGGAGCAACATAAAACAAATGTTCAAAAATCAGAAAAGATTACAGGATGATTTATTAGTGTTTGCAACGTTAGCACGTATTTTACATCTGACCTTGGTCAGACATTCAGGTAAATTTGTATATGTATTTTTAAAATATGATTGCTTGATAAAAGCACAGTGTGACAGTACATCAGCAGCAGAGTATTTTTAAGCATAAGATCTAATTGACTTCTATATACACAGATATATTAACCCCATGTGTGAATCACACATATTATAGGGAAATAAGGTCAAGAACCTTGTGTAAAGATTTTAAAACATTAGTGATAATAAACCAAATGCAGAAGTTCTTTAATGACAATGAACAAAAAACCTAGTGGGGAATGCAAAAAAAATGGCATATGGAATAAACACAAGGGAAATAAGAATATTCCTGAGTCTGCTGGAAAACCACAGTTTTCCAGTGAAAGTGATTAACTATATCGTATGTTTGCCAAGTATATTATTTGCATTTCAGATTTCTTTAAGTCAATGGGTTGTCCCTAAAGGCTCCATAAAAGGGATGAGTTTTGAAGAGTTATTTGAATGAAGACAAAAGACAGTGATTTAAGTCATGAATAGAAATCTACAAAAGTTAATAGTGAGACCCACAATAAAAGCCCAGAAGGAGAAAGGTATTAGGACAAAATAGAGAACAAGAGATCAGTAAGAGACACTCTGTAGTAAAGAGAATTAGAGAAAAATCTATATATAAAAATAAGCGACTGCAGAGCTGGGAAGAGCTTTGAAGAAGGTTTTCAGTCTAACATAAAGTCCGTTTGCATTAACAGCAGTCTTTTTGTTGACTACAAGGGATTTCTGATCAGACCATATGAATTTCACCTTGATGATCTGAAAGCATTTTCTTTGTCTTTAAGCCATGCTAACAGGAATTCAGCCTGTGTCAAAAATATTATCATAACTCTAAATAATGTAAATGCATACCTGAAAAGAAGAGACTTCATTGTCCAACCTTCCATCAAAGGTTACACAAAGTGGTAAGTGAATGCCCTGACAACTTTAAAATTAGCATGTACTAATGTATAGAACTACTCTGTTCTTTTCCAAACACAGATCAGCAAGCAGAGCTTGCTAAAAGTTACTGGGGATGTTGCTATTTCAATATGCTAAAGTTGCCTTACCAGAATCCAGTGAATCATGATTTAATACAAAGAACAAGGACTCTCCACATAATCTAGCCTGTATTTTCTGTGTATATGTGTAGTTAGGTCCTACATAAACTGACATAATTTTAGATTAAGACACACATCTTACAGTCAGATGGAATGCCCGTATACAAAAAAGTAAATGTAATTCTTTTTCTTGAAATTGAGAGCTGGGTAGGCAGTATCCCATCCAAATTTAGGTTGGGTGTACTAGAATTCTAATAGCAGGTAATTTGAAGTGCTCATTAGAGATACGCAGGTAATTCATTACCTAAGTGTGTCTAATTTAACCATATTTTCCCCTTGAATGAAGTCTGCCCTAGTGGAAATTAGTGATCCAGCCCACACACTTCCAATCCTGTCGGCGCTTTCAGTTTACATTTGCAATTTTTTTTAGAATTCTAAAAAAGACTTTCTCTGTCTTTTCTGATCTCCACTGTGTATTTCTATGAAGCAAGTATAACTATGCTTTTGGTAAGCTAGTGAAAATTAAACCCTTATAAGCAAGGGAAAAAAAGGAGGGTGAGGAAGGAAGGAAGATGAAGAAAATCTGGTTTAAAGTAAACTTACCACAAGCTTACTCGTGTATAAGCAGAAGGCAGCTACATATTGTAATCTCACAGAACAATTCTAGGAGATGGTGACATTTGGCTCATGCTTAATGAAAGCTGAGGATGGGTATTTTATTGATTTGAAAAGGGTGTGTGTCTACTGGAAGATACTAAAGTAATGACTTTGGCAAGTTGTCTTGTTTTAAGTATCAAATCATCTGCTTCTAAAAATCCAGTCTTAGTGATGAGCAGAAATATATCTTGTATGGTAGGTCTTGCAGCACTACATACACTATACACTCTGATCTGTGATTTTCCTATACATCACTTTTGCATTTACTTTCCTCAGTAACAAAATAACAGCTCCTGCTAGTATACCACCCTCTTGTCTATTTTAATTGAAAACTTTACCAGGCTTTGTTCTTTCAAGAGTTGTAAAAACTTAACCCAAAAAGAAGCAAATAGTAGATGAGCTATTTGGGGGAATTCAGCAGCGTAACACTTTCCTTCCTTCTTCATACAGTCCAGCATCTTCACGGTACCCAGGAGCCAGAGAGCTAGCAAATCCCACTGTGTGGTGTACAGATGCACTGCTTCAGAGAAGGAAGGAGCTGTGAAGGGCCTTTTCCGTCAGAGAAGCACCAAAAAGAAGCCCACTGCACACAATAACTAAATACAGTCTACAGACTCTACCCTGCTAACAGTCATGAAAGTCTCTACAGCGCCACCAAAGGGAGCCTTGACTGTTGTATTCACAGGGCAAGCCTGGGATGTATACAATTAATTTTTGAAGAAAACTTTGTGAAACTACTCTGTCTTTACTGGCTGGGCAGAGCCACACCAGCCAGCCATCCTGTACCAGTGTGTCTTTAACAGCAATCCTCATACTCTCAAACACAACCTGAACAGTTTGCACAGTGGCAAGTTTTTCTGCTCAGATGCATCTTTCACAACAGCTAATTCCTCTTGAAGAAGAAGCCACCATAAATCTCTTAAAAATTTCACTCCATAGAAAAAGCTGGCAGTCTCAGCTGCCTAATTAGAGCAAAGGAAGACCACTTTCAGTGGCTGAAATGTCAGCAGCATAATTGCATGTCCTCATTTCAGCTGGGATAG
>VZTV01019389.1:0-22841 GCA_013400875.1 Anhinga rufa
CACCACTCTGGGATTCTGTGAAATAATAACATTTTTCAATAGACTGACAATTGTGAATGATTCCTACCAAAACAAGAGACAAATCTAAATGTTATATACCACTAGCATCACAAACATTTGCCTGACACATCTGATAAAGGCATGCTGAAGGTTGCCTTACCTACAAGAGTGCCAAATCTGGAGCACTGGGTTGGAGTTTCTCCATGTCCAGTGCCCATCTCAAATTTATCCTGTGCATGAAACTCCAGTGCAAACAGATGGGCTGGTTTTTGTGAACAAGTATAAGCAGTAGAATTCTGTTTGTGATAAATACTCTGGCTTCCTGTGTTTTCTCCCCAAAGCAACTATGTACTTACAAGGTTTACAACAGAAACTTCACATTTTGGGGCAGTTGCCTGTATATCGGTGTTTGCATAGATGTTATTCCTGTGAAAATCTGGCCAAATAAAATCAAATAACAGACCTCTGAGAATTTTATTTTGATGTGCTCATTAAACACAGGCGAACACTTTGTAATTAAAATCTGAAACGCCTTCACAGTAGATGGGTCTAGTCCAGGCCTGATCAAGAATCTGCAGTTGCAGCTCTTAAGTTACATTAGATGGAGGACCCTGAGCCTCCTTTTTCTGTCATCTGGTTTTCTGCCGGGGACTGATACCCCTGCAAAGGGAACCCAAAACGAGAGGTTTTTTACCTTCCCCCCCGCCGCTTCCTTTCCCGTTTCCCAGATTCTGGCTTTATTTATTGCACAGCATGGATGCGCACTGAACTGACTTGAGGAGCCTAGCTGAAACGTGAATCATGATCTGATTTTGTCCCTAGGAAGTACTGTTGATTTGCTGTGGAAGCTGGGTTGACAGCGCATGAGGCAAGCGTTGCAAAAAGGTAGAGGGTAACAGTAGGGCAGGTGAATGCTGCCTTGGAAATTGATTATATACACGACTTAATTTTGGAATTTAAGTCAGCGGGAACCTCTGCGGGGTTTCTCTGCTTTGCTTTGGGCTTAGTGTCCCCCAGCCTTTGCTTTCCGTGTTTGTGAAATGGAGTTATCGTGTTCGGAAAACAGAGGCTCGCGTATCGCAATATCGAGTACCCCCGGTCAAACCTGGAACAAAACTGTTTCCTGTGCAGAATTTGAATCATGTTCAGGAAAGAAATAGAAGCAAAATTTACTGAATAGCTGCTTATCAGTGAAGGACTGTGTCCTTGGTGCCTGAAGCCCTCAGGGACAGGAGGGAAGAGCGGCCTGGCTTTCTGACGGAGCCCTGACGGTGCAGCAGCGCTGACCACCGCAGGGTTCGTTTGGCCTCCAGCCAGACTCGGGGAGCTGGGGGGGTGGCCCTGAGAACGTCTCGGAGGGGCTCTGGGGTTTGCGTGGCACGTCGTGCCTCTGTGCGCACGCCGTGTAGGGCGTGCGGGTGAGATCCAGTGCTTTCGGGGGGCGTTCCGACGCTGTACGTAGGGCGCGCTGCCTGATAAAGGGGGGGGACGTACAGACAAGGTCTAGTATTTGGGCAGCTCGCTCAAGGTGTGCGCGCGAGGTGGCCGACTCGCGCTGCTTCTTTCTGGCTAATCCCATCTTCTAAACGCTAGCGCTGTGGATTAGGGATTGGTGTGATTCTCGTTTTGGCTTCAGGCTTTTTTAATGTTTTTGAGAATATATGTTAATGAGTTTATTTTTTGCATGCTGGCAGTGGAGCAAACTTCTTCTAATTTTGTTGCTGTATAAGGGATTGAAAACAGAGTTTGAGGTGTCATAGCCATTTGGTTTTAAGCATATGGACTGTGGGAGGGTATCTAGCAACACGCTTCGAAATACGCATGGCTTTTCTTCTTTTCTAACACAGTCACACGTTATTAGCATGAATCATTTTAAGGCATTAGATGCTAATGACTGGGAATGTTGGTTACTTGTAAGATCGCAGAATCAGAATAATTGAGGTTCAGGACCGGGTTGCTGAGGGCTTTATCCGCTTGTCCCATGAAACCCCCGAGGGTGGAGCCTGCACAGGCTCTGGGCAGCCTGTCCCTCTCTTTCTGCCTCAAGGGAAAACCTTTCTCCTTCTCCTCAGCCTGAGCCTTTCTCATTTCAGTCAACGCCCCTTCCATTTACCTTTTCATTACCTAGTTTGTGATGTTAAGGCCCGAATCCTGCGAGCGTTTGTAGAGCGGCTTAACTCTTTGCATTTAAGTAGGCTAGGTGAAGCAGGAATTAAAGACTATCGTAGTGTCTCCTTCTGGGTCACGTTAATTGGATGACATGGCATTAGTGCATGCCGCGTCTTGGAAGAATGGGATCCAGATAAACGCTAATTGTGCAAAAATTAACCTAATACACTTTTAAGTGTTAAATTTCCTATTTCAACCTGAAAATCAGAAATGCCGGGGATCCAAAGCACTGTCAGTGTTAGCAAGCCATTAAGATCCATTTTTTCCTACTAAGTATCTTACAGTCTAGAGATGAGATGAGAAAGAATGTAAGTTAATTAATGTGGGTAGGAAACAAAAAGATGATGAAAATTATTGTTCTCATCATTTAGTCACCTGCTTTTGCTATACTGATGAGTTCTTAGGAGTTTATGTCTACTTGTCTTATTTTCACCAGGTATTGCCAAACTTATTAATTTTAATAATTATCACTATATCTAACCTTTACAAGTCAACTACTTCCATGTGGGCTCTGTGCTAGCTAGTTATCTTGTATCACCGTGATTTTAACCTGTTCCATTTGCCACTGTTGTATTGAGAATTAAATTTCATAGATTCTATTAATATATATTCTGTTGAACAGTTGGAGTGCACATTAGAACTTCAATACCAAAGACAAAATTAAATACTGAAACCCAGCATACAGTAATTCAAAATTTCAAAGGAGTAAAAAGTAGCCAAATTAGTAGTTGACCAAACTTTACATTCCCCCCCCCCCCCCCCNAACAGTGTAGTCTTATTTAAATTTGTTTGTTCCCCCTATGCAGATATTGGCTAGTGATTTGATCTAGTAAAAAGTTTACTTCCAGAAGCTGAAGTACCCCTGTAAAAGCTACTGAGTACTTCTGACCTTTTTGACTAACGGGAAGTCTAGCGTGAGTTCTTCCAGATGCTCCTCCATGGAAATAATTCACGATAAAGGTCTTGGAATAATGCACAAAATATTAAACAGGAGGCTCATTTTCTCATATAGGTTTCTGTTCAAGGATTAAAATTCACAAGGGATGGTAATTTAAACAGGAGCAGAAAGGGCAGTTCCAGTAAAAGATAATCACAGAATAACACAGGCTGTGAAGATTTAGTCCACGTGGGTTTTGGGTGTTATAGAATTGGTACAGTTTCTGCATATCAATGCCACTTCTGCTTAATAGCAAGATTTTGCTACGCTTCACTATTCAAGTTGGCTTTGTCCAGACAGTATACCCTAAGAAAGCTTATTTCTACCCTTAAAACGTAGTAATGCAGTGAATCTGCATCAGTTTGTAAAAGACAGATGTAAAAGTTCGTCTTTTGTTTGTAAATTTGTCTTTTAGTTTGTAGAAGATGGTTTTGAAACTGTTTTCTGACCTTGGTTTATGAGGTGTTGATGCTGACGGAGTGGATTAACATTTGGCTCAGATTAACATTTGATAAAGTGGTTTATTTTTACTACTTAATCACATGTTTTACTACTATTTAAATACTGCCTGGACATCACTATAAAGACGCACTGCCGAATACTTCTTACTGTTTCAGACTATTGCTGTATGGAGCTGGGACTTCATATTCAGGCTGTAAAACCGATAGTGATGGTGTTGCCCAGTAAAAAGGTTCTGCTGTGTTGGAGCCTAGAGCTCCGTAAGACGCAGCACAACTGATCCTGTTCTCAGAATCCCAGCGACGGTAGGCTGGGGAAGCCTTCGGGGGAACGACTCAAGCCTTCCCCTCTTCAGAGCAGTGGCCGAGCGGGTGTTTATTTGGGAGTGGGAGCCGTGAATTGCTGGGGGATGCAGAGAACGCGGCTCCTCTCGTGCAGTGGGAGATGTCGGTGACTCCTGTGTCTGAAATTTCTGTCAAGTTCTTGAACGTATTTCTCCTAGATAAGTAGAATTTTGAGGGAAACGGGGAATCAAATTTAGATGTGTTTCTTTTCCTGTTGACTGCTAGAGTAGTGAAGTTTTTGGTACCTTGTCCTTTTAATAGTGTTTAATGTTTGATGACTTTCCTAGCTATTAAAAAAAATTACAAAATTACCTGGTTTTCCTTTTTTCTTTACTGTTAAGAAGATTGTATTCTTTTCAATATAAAGACAAAATAATATAAAAATAGATTTGGAATCTTAGCAAAAAATGTAAATGTCAAATGCAAAATAATTGTATTCTTAAAAACCTATTCTTAGAATGTTTACTAACACTATTGACATTTTTGATGCTAAAAAGCAGTTAAAAACCCCTTAAAGTACAATAGTGTTTTTTCGTTGCCTTCTGCACTGTCTCTAGCTTTTGTGCTACACCGTATTAATATTCTAAAAAGTCATCTTGAGGGGGAAGAATTTAATTACATCGACTGTTCCCGCATTCTAGCGTCTCATCTGTGCAATACTTGACGTTACAGGATGCAGTTGGGTACTGAGTAGGGCAGCTTCACCGTTCCTCTAAGATGCTGTTTCACTGCAGCCTAAAAATAAAGGCTTGAAAGAGCTCTGAATATTTTTTTTAATGTTACTGTGTTCAAAATTGAATCACATTTAAAAAAAACCCAAGCACGCCAATTATGGAAAGGTTAAGGTTTTCTCTTGAAGCTATTGATTTGTCCCATAAGAGCATTGGTTGTATTTTTCTTAGGTCTCCCCGTCTACTGCTGGGGTGAAAGAGCTGCCGGCTGAGGAGGGTGCGGAGTAGGAGCATGTTGTAAAAGCACTCTGTGGAACACGCAGTAGGTCAGCCAGGGTGATCCTCCTGGTCTGACACCTGGCATTTACTGACTGGCAGGGTCCGGTGCCCTCAGAGATACCCAGGTTTTCAGTGCATCTTGAATGGTTTAACCTCAGTTCTAATTTCTGTTCCTAAAAGGTGTTTTGTCCTAAAGAGCAATCGCGTAACTCTATGCAGCGCTTGGCACGCAAACCCTTTGTAAAGGCGCTGCCTGTATCATTGCATCTAGGTTTAAGAGTAGCTTGAGCATCCTTACTAATAAAATGCTGCACTTGTTTCTGAGGTTTCTATCCTGTATTTGACTTGTGGAGGAGCAGAAGCTCCTACAAGGCAGTCTGTCTTAGTGGTAGTTTTATCAGTGAATTTCTTTTTTATCCCTTCTGGCTACTTATCTTTTCTAGGTAATTCAGTCTTCTCACAGTTGCCCTGTTTTGCACTGTCGTCTGGTTTTAGATTTCTTGCCTGCAGCATGTATTCTCCTAATGTGTCAAAAAGCTGAGCTGATTTTTGCTAAAACTTCCCCTGGAAACATGGCATTAGGCGAATGCCCAGCATCGATAGCTTCAGTCCTAACGGCTGTTCTGGTGGGAGATCCTGAAGAGCTAGACCTGCCTGCTACGCTGTTAGTCTATCAGTAGGGAAACACTTGAAATCTGCCTTTCTGGGCTCATTTCATTTGCAGTGAGTATGAGAGGTAGAAACTGGCAGGTTCCCTAACTTGAAATCTGCTGACTAGAAATCAAGATTTAAAAAAAACTTCTGATTGGATTTTTTTTTTTAGGTAAAGAAACAAAAATAGTTTCCCTGATGGAAATGTGCGATGTTGTACCTTCCCGGGTTGCCCTGAGCGAAAAATAGTGCAGGGGTGAGCTCAGAAAAAGGGGGGCATGGTAGGCTTTGGTTATTTATATGCTTCTAAACGTTGCTCTGAAGGACAAGTAAATTAATTGGTTCCTTCCCCTGCATGGAACAGCATCGCTCCCTTTCCTAGTTAGCTGGTAAGTAGAAAAGATGAAGTTTTCCATCCTTTTTTCCTTCACTTCTAGGCAGCTAGGAGAAAATATATAAATAGCTCCAGGTCTTCTGCCTAAACCAGGGACCAAGTAGAGAATTAAGGGGTGAAATCCCATGCTTTTCAGACCCTGCCAACATTCATACCTTCATTTTAGTTTGTATCTTTACTGTAATTAATAGCCATCTTCCTACATTTTCATCTGTACTATATTTTCTGAAATACTCGTAACAGCGTGATGCATTTGTTTTCATCTTGCCTGCTACGCATACAAATATTCAGTTGGTTTTTTAAGACTCTAATGGAGGAGGACAATTAAGTTGTCAGCATGAAACATATGATCAGACTCATGACGGCTTCATGTCATGCCCCCTGCCTCCCTGTTACTCCTTCACTATAATACAGTACGTGCCAAAATGGGTCTCTTGGCTGATAAGCTTTAGGAGAGGACCCCCTCTGCCTTGGAGAAATACGAATTGCTACCCTTCCACCTTCTGCACCTCATCTGTTTCTAGTGAGTAAACTCCAAGTATTTCCTTCTGAAGGAGAGATCGTAGCAAGCGTAGACAATCTTTAGCATAACCTTTAAGCAGTTTGTAATTATTTTATCTCTTGGACAGTAATGAACAGACCTGTACTCACCGTACAGAACCGTACACCTTCACAGCAGGTCTGCTAAAGGAGCTTTTCGTACATGTACAGCAAGTCTTCACTTGCGTGGAGCATGAAGACTGCAAACGCCTGATTTAAACAAGTTAGTGGTGCTGTTCGTGTTGGGCAGGAAGCTGCTTCGCTAGTGTAAAAGTACGTAAAAGCCGGGGTAGCAGTGTCGTTTTCGTGATAAAACTAATCTAGGTTGAATCTAGTTCTCTTTGCTATAAAGTCTCTCTGTCAAAATCACTTTCGGAGTCCAGTTCTTACTCCTAAAGAAATGTGAAGTATGGTGACCTGTCGGACAGAAAACGCTAAATATCTGTAGCTATGTGAAAATGAAGCTCGCACCTTGTAACACTTCGCATCCAACAGCTACAGCACTAGTACTGACCCTGATCATCTGCTTTTGAACTGAATATTTTAGGCTTGGAAACAGGTGTCTGTGGAATTTAATCAATTTGTCGATGTTACATTTATCTTCTGTTTTGAAACTGTTCTTGAGCTATTGAGAAATCAGGGTTAACAACTGATGTGACATTAGTGAATAAATCATTACTTTCACCCAGGAAAAAGTGGGAACATTAGTACTTTTAACCTACCTATAGATAATACATGCACTGTTCCTGCATGTGTCGCAATTAGCCGTGTCTTGACCGGTCCGATATGAAAGCCTACAAAGACAAGAACATGAGGTCATTAAAAAGTAATTTGCTTTAACATGTTTTTGCCTTCAATGACACTTTTCATAGAAATCAGAACTTCAGGATTTTTTTTTTAAACTTTAATATCGAGTATAAAAATCTTGCCATTGGGAAAACAGGATCAAAAATAGCATATTCAGCTTCACTGAACAATGGGAAGATGATGTTATTTTGGAAAATGAGTTTTTAATGACTGCAAGGAGAAAAGAAAAGATGTATTTCTGTTATGCTTTCGTTAATTAAAAGGGAAAACAACAAGGAAACCAAGTAATGTGAACCTCCTTTTGCATAAAGCTTCTCTGCACCAAAGTGATGAACCCTCACTGTAAATAGGCGCGTTCACAGTTTCCACAGACGTGACAGTGCTGGTTTGCTGGGTGTTCTGCTGCTTTCTGGAACACGTGAGGCTTTTCCCGGTTATTGGTGGATGTATAGAATGTAATACTGGAAAATGGCATCGATTTGGAAATGCTGTCCCTCAGCAATGAGGTCTGAAGATCTGCTGTGGGGATGCTTATGTCTTAAAAGTAAGAAAATGCCATTTAAATAACAGTTCCCGTACTCACCTAGCCTACACCTATCCTTGTCACACTTGGAAGTCTGTTACAGCAGCATCTCTTAATTTACCTGCGTATTGTCTCCAACTTGGTCAATCTGAATTAAAAAGGGTTTTTTGAGGTATGCAAGTACTTCTTTGTATGTAGAAATTCATTAAAATAAACAAATTAGAAAGCTTAAAATGAACATTTCTAAGTTACTGTTTATGTAGTAGTACTTCCTTTTTTTTTGTAAAATCACAAACTTAGAATCTTTTAAAGTTATTTTCCGTTTGTGTAAAATACAGACTAGCAGTCGCAAAGTTTCTTCATAGTTGTATTTACAAGAAATGGGTAAATACCTCATCTGTGGAAGTTTAAAGATGCAGAAAATAGATCTGTTCAGGATTACTTAAGGGAATGCTTCTGAGGTCAGGTCCTGCCCTGAAGCCTGTGACCTTCCTTACCCAAATTCAACTAATTGACTCCCAAATAATTTGGTGTTAGCTTTGCTTAGAAGGGGCAGCTCTGCACCTTCCCTGCCCTTGCTGTGGGGACAGAGCACCTTCTTCTCTGCTTCCCTGACAACGTAACGATAATGAAAAATCCAACATTTGCAAAAACATTGACTTAATTTTTATGTGGCATAATATCAAACCTATATAATATAAAGCATTAACGGGAAATCACACACAAACTGTTCAATGTGCCTGTCCCCAAGACGAAAAATCAGCATTTCCTAAATGCCGCAGGCTATTTATTCGTCTTGGTGGATACTCTGTTTTCTTTGAAAAATGATCATCTGGTCCTGTGTCACTTTTTTTTTCCTATTTTAAAGGTTTGAATATCAGTTTAAAAGTTTATTACATTACTTACATATTTTATATAAAACTATACCTTTGAGAAAGAAATTTACTGGTGTGAACCTGCAGTTCATTAGACCTAACTTGCCTTCAGAGGTGACATTTCTGCCGCCGCTCTGATTGCTTTGATTCTCAGCCATTCGGGGTGGTGTCACGGCAAAGTGCTCTGGGCCCATGAATACAGCTCCTTGGCCCGGTGGTAGCACAGGCAGCAGTTCATAATAGGGTGAATCTACTTTTTATTATAAGGACTTTTTCTTCTCCTGAAAGCAGATGCAAGGTAGAGTTCTTGCTGTTCTGGTTGTTGTTGGTTCCGAACAGGGCTCGGAACACTACGGATTTGAAACTTGATATCAAGTGGGAAGTCAGTAGCCTCAGAAATACTTTTTATTCAGAGGAACATACTCTAATTACCTACCTAGACTGCTAGATTTTAACACAAGAGCAAAACCAGATGTGCAAAAGAACTTCTAGAAAGCGGAATGTCTGTATTATGTACCGTTCCTTACAGGGAGAAAAGCAGTACTGGTTTATATTCGATTATACTTACTTTTCATGCCCTCTAAGAGGGGTGAAGTAGCATCTGTTTTTCAATTCCCCTTTTAAAATCTTTAGGAAGTTGACATTCAAATTGTCGCGACACTATTAAACTTGGACTTGGAAAATGTTTTTTTTTCCAAGCTATTGATCAAATACTAAAAGCTCTTACTAAAGATAACAGCATTTAAAGCTTACGGGTCAGTTGATGAAAGCCTTTATTTACTGAGGATGTAAAAGGTAGTTAACAGTCGCTTTCGGAGGAATACAGCAGAGTCATCTGAGTGCCTCTTTATAGGTAAAGACATAAACACACTGCGCTGGGTGCCAGGTTGGGGTTTTTCCTCATTAATTTCCAGTTGGGACTCTTTCATTCATCTTTGTATCCCTGCAAAGTACCATTCAAATGCACAGTTAATTATCTGGCTCGTAGACTAACAACCTCCTCCTCTCTGCCAGTCTCTCCTGTTTCTGCACAGAGCCGCGGGGTTTATGCTGTTCACGTTTGGCCTGCCTCTCTGCTCTGCTGTTTAAGAAAGAATGTAATAATAAGGGTTTTTTAATGAGTTTTTCAAAGTGCAGTGTTTACAAAAAACAAATTGTAGTATCTGTGTTATTTATCCTGCTAATACCTGTCCCTGTTATCCTGGATTGCTGCGAGATGAGCCCCGTGACAAAGAGGGACAGTGACATCTTCTACTTGTGAAGTTCCTTAGGAAAAGGGTTGGTTGTATTTTAGGGACATGCCTGATGCTCTGAGGGATTTGCTCTGAGAGAGCCAGGTTTCTGGTGGCAGCTGTAAAAGCAAGGTGGCCAGGTCAGCCGTACTGTGAACCTTGACAAGTCTTTATTTTTATTTTTCCCCCTAACTGGGGTGTTTGAGCACGATGGCTTTCACTGTGGGACTGAGAAAAGGCGAGAATTTTTTGTTTGGAAGAGAAGGGAGGATGAGGAGTACTCCTGTGTGTGCTGAAAACCGTGAGTGGAGAAGAGGAGGGATAAATCGGAGCCCGCAGGACAGATCTGCAGTGGTGGCGTGGATATCCCAGTGCTAGTCCGCTCAGCCTGGCGCAGACTTTAGAAACACTTCAGCAAGAATTCGTATGGGATTAAACACCCAAATAAACATATCGCGGTATTAAAAATCATACCGGTACGTCTCTGAATCCTCCCCTTCCCTGTATGCTCGCAGCCCTAGAACAGAAGTACGCGTGTGGTCCCTATCTTGGTTACTACGATGGTTTACCAACCAGTTTCCACCGGTACCACACCCATCTTAACAAAACAGTAATATTTCAGTTGTGATAAACTCACCGAATGCTGGTAGGGCGGTTACTTATTTAGCAAAAGTCACGCTACATTTGGTGTTAACGTGGATGTGCCAGGTCAGTCATGAATTATAGTCCTGCTTCCATAACTGGCGGTGGTTTTGCTGTCTTATTAAAAATAAGGTATCGTATACGCTTTAGGTTAATAAGCTGTCTTTCTCCAAATTGAGTTTTCAGTATTTTATTTAAATTAGTTTCTAAAGCGTATTATGATCTTTAAATGCCCAATAATGCCAGACTTTGAACTACTTAAAAAACTTATTTCCTAGTTGATGGTTTAAGGCAGACTCGTTAAACTGACGAAAATGGTCCTTTGACATATGTATTTAAAAACGATGCGATTATTTGGATGATCAGTTTGAAATACTCATTTCTCAGCTTATACCTTCAGCACTGCTTGGTTGCAGTATCACTGTCATTCACAAGCTGTACTGTTTACAGCGATACTTTTTTTTTTCTAGTCAGATGTAATTTATGATGAACTTTTCTTAAAGCATCATTTTCCATACTGAATATATTCAGCTTTTCAGAGGTGATTTTCCTTTCAGACTACGGATGTAGCAATTTTGCCTTCTCTGAACCATCGTATTAGTTAGACTCCTTTGTAAGCCCTGGGAATCCTACATGGTGTCACAGTGTTTGGTTTCCATCAGGCAGTTTGATAGCTCTTTAGCCAGGACTGCGCTGTGTGAGTGTTAGTACAGTATAAATTCAATTATTTCTATATAAATTAAACTCTTCATGAAAGAATTCTGTTGTTGATACCCCAGGGCTTTGGACTTTCACTTTCTTGTTTTCACATAATTATCTACATAAACAGTTGCATGGAATTAATCTACTTCATGCCAGCACAGATTTTCCTGTTGGCATAGCATTTCCATGTAAGTCCTAGGCGGTGCGGTTGATCTGCAGTGCAGACTTCCTAAAAAACAGCTTCCCATCGGTGCTAACTGCTGGAAACTATGCGAGCACACTCTCGATACCGGGTTCAGGAGAGCGGAGTTCTGGGGGGTTATGCTTATGAGATGGAGTATTTTGGATAAGCTACTTCTTTCCCTCCCCTTAAAAATCATTTTAAGGGTATTCCAGTGTAGAAGAGCTCAGGCCAGAGACCAGTAACCTTTTCTTCTTCATTGGTAAACCAGTCTGTGTTTTTCTGGAAGAGTAAATCCTGTAAAATAGGAAATTTTTCACAAAACAAAGATTCCTATAGAAAATTTGTTTTCTTTTTAAAGAAATGAAAGTTGGTTTTGGTCTGTTTTAGATCCAAAGTGGAGTATTTCACTTAGTACGGAGTGAGATGCCTGGGAGCCAGGAGTTCCCCCAGGCTGTAGCTCCTGTGGGCAATGCACTTCCCATAAAAATAATCTCAGCGTTAAGCCTTGTGGCTCATTTTACCAATCTTAACATCTTGATTTTGGGAATGCCTCATGATTTAAGTATAAGCAGTATTACGTTATGTAACTTCCTTCAGTCTCTCCCTTTTTTTTTTCATCTATTCTTCAGGAAGGTTAAATTTGATTACCAGGAGGTTGTGCCAGCCCTGTCTGGTACACAGCTGGGGCACCTCTGCTGTGCTGGGCTGCTGCTTCCAGGTGTGGATGTGCCCCAGAGCCTAATTACTCTCAGGAAGAAGCAAGTCCGTCAGCCTTACAGTGAAATTGAGATCTAGTTACATTTTTGATACTGAGGTGTGACCAAAAATCGTGAATGTTGAACGAGAGGTTGTTGATTTTGCCCTTCTGGCTGTCGTCTCTGTCTCCTGGCCTCATCCCGGCTCTGCTCGCATGGTGCGGTCCCTCGGGCGCTCCTGCGGGCTCTTCGACACGGAGTTTTGCATGCTTGTGCTGCAGCGTGCACTGCTCGCTTCAGGGCTCCTAAAAGAGGCAACGTTTGGAATCTGCTGGCATTGAGATGTGCGGTGCAGTCAGAGGCAGCACTTGGCGTCTCTGCCTTCTAACGCAAGCTCGTTCTTGACATCTACTTCTGACTTCCATGAATAAGACCCCACCAAATCTAGCCCCTTCCCCTACCATCAGCAACTCCCCATTTTTCACTCAGTGATTATAGTAAGAAAGATATTCTAGTTTATATTTGGAAAAATATTTATCTTGTGCATGCTGAAGGAAACCTGTGCTATGTTAGTATTTTTTCCTCCAAAAACAATAAAGAAAATAGACTTGAGTAAGTGTGATTTTTTTTTTAAAGTATTTTTTTTTTAATCCTATCAATATGGCAAAGCAAACATGGCACTGTTCCCTCCTGGGTTGATGGGATGCATGCTGATCTGCAAGAAGGGACCTGAATGCACATACCAGAATGTTTAATCAGCTTCCCTGGTATTCATATTATTACTGTGTTTCATACCACGTTAGTTCATTCTTTGAGACCTTACATCCCGTGCGTTCTGCTTCCATGTGGCTGTACACAGATGGGCACGGTTAGTCTCGTGTGTTATGTGCTGCTGTACGGTCGGGCTCCGGAGGAGGGTTGGATGTAGGTTAGTTGTATTGCTAAGTCTGCATCTAGCGGGCTGCGTCACCTTGGGAAGGGTATCGTCTCCATACGCCGTTTTTCACGTGTGCTTGCTATCTGCATTGCATATGATTTTCAGGAGGCTTTCATTTTATTGCATTTCTTTTAGCATTCTTGGCACAGCCTGAGCTTAACCTCAGTTAACACTTCCAAGTATTAAAATATTATAATGAAGAACAACCATTTTGCTGACATGGACTGGCAGTAACTAATAATAGGCTGCAGTTTTCAGAGCAGCCTAAGGAAATTACACCTTCTAAATCCCTGTGAAATGCAGAATTCGTGCACCTGCTTGAGGCTTTTTTTGAGAATACCAACTGTAACATCAAAAATCATCTTTGCATTGGAGTTGTTTATTGCTTGTATAAATTAGAGACCCCACTGAGCCGAGAGAGGGGAGCTCAGGTCTGTATATGCTGATTTCTATTTTCTGTTGTTCAGTAGGTAGCTAGCGAAGGGACGTTAATTCAAGTATCCTGGACGTCTATTAAAAACAAAGAAGAGAATCTTACAAAGCGATTTGGAAGGATAGATGTGTTACATCTGGATGTCTTCCCTTATCTGCTGGGATGTAGGGAATACTTCATATTAATTGAGTTACTTAATAGCGTGATTCTACAGAAGTGGCTGTGCTTCAGAGTGTTCATGCTCTGATGGGTTTGCTCTTTAGATGATATCGATGTTCATCGCGCTTTTGATGTATTACCACCAACAAGGAGGATAAACAGACTTCAAGATTTTTTTTTTTGCTGTTGTTGATGGTGTTATTAAAATATAGTGAAACAAATTATCTTAAGAAGGCAGTGGGCCTTTGAAGTGGTTTTGAAGTGACAGTTCTGGCGGCACTGAATAGCCGAGGAAGTGTAGGCCTCCTTAAGTCTTTGTGTAACGGGGTATTGCATTTCCGTGCATGGCCTAGTCCTGCTGGGGCTATCTACAGCAGAGCTAGTTAAACACGCTGATGTTATCTGTCTTTCCAGAATAATGGTTCAAAATAAATAGTCTGGTGGAGAACTTCCCAAAACCTTTGTTTCCTACTGTAAAGTATTACAGAGCTGATATTGCTAATGACTATGCTTCAAGAGAAAATTACCCATACTTACTATTAACATAATTTGCCTTTTGGCAGAATAAGATGATTTCATTATGTCATGTGTGTTTGGTTGTCCTTATGACTCGAGTAAGTCATGTTTTAGCTATGTAAACTGCAGGAAAATCACTTGAATGTGTTTTGCAGGTTAAAATAAATTCTGCTTAGCCGTATAGGTTTAGTCTAACCTAGGAAAAATTTGCCATTCTAGCTCGATGGAAAGCCTCATATAAATGCATTTCTATCAGCAAAATCATGTTTCCGTTGGATTAATATCTGCCTCCAGTTCCCTTAAGAACTTCTATTCTGCCATCAAACCAGCAGGTATGTGCAGGTATAAAACCCCTTGAGTCAGCCTTCGGCTCATATAAAGGTGTTCTCGCCCAGTAGACCAATAGAAAAATTGTTTTAGCCTTACTGTTGCTGTGTTTTCATTACATTCATAATTAACCAATTAGCAGTTTTCATTTATAGATTATAGCAGTACAGCCTGATAAAAATCAAGTGGCGTTGTGCTTTGAGCAACTGTCTCGAGGCTTTTTTTTGTTTGATGTCTACAGCTGGATGCAGACATTGAATTGTTTCATGCTTTGCAGAGGTATGCTGGGTTTTGGTGTTTCTTTTGGGTTTTTTAGGTTGCCTTTTTTTTTTTCTTCCTCTTTTACCTAAGGATTTTTCTTTTTTCCATGGTGTTTGTTGGCACTGCTTATTTGGTTCCCCAGTACAAGCCCTGGGAGCACCCTTGGTGTGTCTCCCAGTAAACATGGACCATTTACTTGTGTTTGAGAGGATCGTTTCCCCTTTATGTGACAAGGCAGGGGTTAAGCTCCACCAGCGGTGTCCAAGTCCCAGGACTATTCATTGCAGCTAGCGAGAGGTGCCCCGGATCAGGTGAGACTGTCTTGTGTTAGCTTAAGTATATTTGCAATAGATTGTGTTAGAGTTACGAGTGGAAGCCAGCTCTTCGTTACTGCGCTGTAGCTCTTTGCAGAGACCCAAGAAGGTGTGTGGAGCGCTCTCGTACCTCTAACAGATCCACCCAGCTGGAAGCTGTGGCCCGACTTGCTTAGCAAAGTCACATGGACTTGTAATCAGGACTCGCCTTCACGGTGGTTCTTTCCCATACTGGTCTGAAGTTGCCAGCGCAGCTTGTCTGGGAACCATCCACACGCTTAGCTGCAGCGAAGCTCAGTGCCTGCACACTGGAGCACACCTGCAGAAATCCTATGGTTCGGAGCTCAAGCACAAGCCAGTTTGCTTCTGGGGTGCGTTGGGAGCTGGGGAGTACGCACCGAGAGCCGCACAGGTCTGAGCAATGCCGGCTACGCACCCCTCACATGAATGTCACGGTGCCAGAGGCGTTGGGTACTTGGGCGCAACATTATCCTTTCCTTCTTAGCTTAGATCCCTGACAGTCAGCATCAGTGGGGTGGGTTTTTTTTAAATAGTTACTATGTGAGGATTAACTAAACCTTAATGATGATAGTGTTCCTCTCTCTGAGGAAAACGACAGCGATGAGTTGCAGGGAGCGTGGGAGGCAGCCCGCGGGCTGGGCAGATGTTAGAGGGACCAAGGATCAGTCCGTACTGATCAGTATGGCCAGGCAGCCTCTGGCTGTCATCAAAATAGTTGTCGTGCTGGGCACAAGTATGTTTTAACGCGCACAGGAAAAAACAAAAAGGCAAAAGAAACACTGCCTAAATTCACTAACTCATTTTTGAAAGGTTATTTTAACTGATGGCAGAAGATGAAAGCAGAAATCCTCTGATGCTCTAAAGTAATATCAGAATGTTTTTTCCCCTTTCTTTTCCTATCTGTCTTGTTACTACAGGGCTGATATTATTCATTTGGTTTCTGAAAACACTTTGAAATGTACAGAAGCTCAATGGTGAGATTTTTCAGACTATTTCCAAGACAGTAGCTTGTTGTCTTTTACTGAATCCTGACAGTTGGAAGCAGATGACTAATTTTCTTTTTGAGGTATTTGCACTGTGGGCGTATGGCATGACTCCCAAGACAGCAATTCAAGTGCTTTCACCCCGTAAATACATTTTATATTATACTCAGGTTAGTCAGGGAGTGAAGGATTTTAAAGAAAATACATATTTTAATAGGGCTGTCTAGTGATTTTGAAAAACCCCACCAAGAATGGAGAGAATTAAAATGTATTTCAAGTGAAATCACAAAATCTTATGGGAATTAGGTGCATATGAGGTCTAGCATTTCTCTTTAATATTTGTGCCTCTGTTGTCTCATCAGAAAAATCAGGAGGATAATGAAAATGTCAATTCTTTGTATTAATAATAACTCAGGGAATTTGTTTGCTCTAGCTGAGCAGCAACTCTATTGCTGGCGTATAGTTCTCAGGCCCAATGCTTCCAGCGGGTTATCGGGGAGTGCGCTCCAGCAGTTACGCTAAGATAAGCTCTGTCTCTTTACCCCGTGCACTCTAAATCTCTCCACTGTGACTTGCTCCTGACCTCAGAGCACCCTTACTCGGATGCCCTGAGACTTCTGAACCCGCAGCGTATCGCTGGGTCTGCTCCACCCGTCCTTTTACTGCAGCTTTGGAGCAAGTTACGTTCCTCTTCTGAGTTCCCATTCCTCTTCCACCCCCAAATCCACCTAATTATTAAAATTAATTTCTTCTGCATGTAATTTTTGGGACTTGCTGGGGCGATGTGTTCAGTGGTGTAGTCATCAGGCAAAAATCCCTGCCTCACACTTCCCTGTTGCTCCTACCCTGAGCTGAATTGTTTCTCAACTGGAGCAATTATCCAGCTCCCTGCACTGTGGCTAATAGCCCTTCGTCAGCCCCAGCACAGAGATTCATAACTGCACAGTTCTAACGCAAATGAAATGCTCTCAACCGCTCAGACCAAAGGCTATTTCATAGGTATGAACTAGCAGTGCGTTTACAAGTGAATAACACCTTGGATTTTGCTTGACTTGGATTTTTAAATTAAGAAGGCTGCTAACAGGCATTGTTTCTATAAAGGAGGGAGGATAGGGGAAAGTCGTCGTCTGTGGTATTTTTTCATAATTTCAAAGTGATTGAGATTTCAGTGCAAGCTCAAACACATTACATATATAAGCCTATACCAGCTTACAATACTAACTACATCAGCCATGCTATGTGCAACTCAAAGAGCTGGTTTAAAATTCTAAATATTATGCAGTAGGATGAAATTGAGAATATGGAGTACGATTGCTGGCCACTGATCTTGCTGACTGCGTGGTACTCGCAAGAAGGATGGGGAATTGTATGGAGAAAAAAAACAGCAGGAAGGACCCTGGAAGTGCTGAACTCTCTTTCTGTTGCAGCTTGAATAACTCTTTGCAGGTCTCAGTACTTTCTATTTTCTGATTTCCTTAAATAATGGTAGTTTGAGATTTCACTGCAGTGCAGGAGAATCTGTAGCGCAGCAGTTCGGCATTGAGGTTTGTACACAGATGCCCAGGAAGTCTCATCCCTGGGAGTATTTTCTGAGCTTGTATGGATGACAATGAAGTAAACAAATCTCTTCACATTTACCAAAGAAATGACCTAAGTCATGCCAGGTTGAACCGTTCTGGAGTGTAAATTGCCTTGTTAATGGCAAAATACCTCTGCTCATCTCTACAATCCAGTCTCTCATGCTGATGAATTATTTGACCACACTCGGCTTCTAGCTATCACGTCTTCTCAGGATATTGGAACCAAGAGAAAAAAAAAATATAGTATTCCCAATACGGTGCCGTTTATCCTCTTCTGGTTTGTTCATGCAGCAAGTGATGTGCTGAAAAACATTCTTCATCCTCTTATTAGTAAAAGAAGGCTAAGCACAGCCGGACGTGTTTGGAGAGATTTCCAGCCTCCCGCTGAATGGCAGTTTTCCGTCTTGGTTGACCTGTGACACAGCCGATCCCTGTGCTGCTGCTCCATGAGATGCAAAACCAAACCGTCAAAATAAACTGTCACAGAAAGCTCAGAACTGTCCCAGTGTCACTTAAGTATTCTATTAAACTGCTGTTTTTCTAAGTGTTTGCTTATAATGTGGAAAAAATGGTTCAATGACAGGGAGGAGTAACCTAGCGTTGACTCCAGGCAGCAAATACGTGCCCATGCCCCTGTGGTGGACTGCTCTGCGTGTTTTACCTTGGTTATCTGCTTACTCATCTATCTTCAAAATTGCTCTGTATTTGCAAACTCAGAATGAAGCCATTAAGAGCTACAAAACAGTGTAGACCACCTTGGTTTTTTTCAAGGTCTGAGCTGAGAACAGTTCCTGGATCTGTAATTAAAGAAGCGGGCAGTGACACAGAGGTGGCATGCAGGGAGGATGGATAGACACATGCCGAGGAGCTCCAGTTTCTGAAACAGTCCACAGATATTTGAATCCACCTCAAACTCTTCATCGTCTCCAGTGCTTGCTTACCCTTAGAGTTCCCTGGACGTGTTGCACAGGAGCTTTCTTAAGACTGAGTTTCATATTTATGTCTTAATTCTGGTAGCAGGGAGTCTCAACAGTTTAAAAACAAAAAGCCCCTCTTCAGACAAGTCTTCTTCCTAAAATTGTCCAGTCAAAATCCATTTTTCCCCAGTCAGGATAAGAGAGAAGCGTATCTTTGTGTAAGCACAAGGGCTCAGAAGTAGGTGCCAATTAGAATCTCTTGGCAAACGAACAGCAGTGAGAAATTTGACACTATAAAGCTCATTTAGTCTCATTTTTACCTGACTGCATGGGTACCTGGCTCGCTGCTCTGTCTCTTTGGATTCTAATACTAGTGACAGTCAAAATGCAGTTATTAAAGGATTACTCCAATTGTGTAAAGTGAAAACTGGTAATTCAGTACCTAAGTAACATCCTTTTTTAAAGGACTGATTTAGCAGAAAAACTCTCCTTGCAGGTATGTAATTTGGACAGCTCAGTGACAGGTGGAAAAGCTTCCCTTACGATCTGCAGTAATTCATATAGATATATTTAGCAAGAACGTAGTCTGCTTACGCTTTTTTGAATCGTTCATTATAAGACTTCACCAGCATTTCCAGATTTGAATTGTGGAAGTTTGCTTCTACTGGCCTTTGTGTCACTGCAGCCAATTTGATGGAGAAGTTTTGAACCTTAATTTTGCTTCAGAGCCTGAAGTGCTGCTGAACCCTGCTGAAAGGAGGAGGTGTGGTGGTGAAGGAGATTTCATCTTGGTTTTAAAGTCTATTGAACTAGATATAAATCAAGTTATAAATATAAGCTGAAATATATTAGCAAAACAAGTTATATTTTCTGAGATTCAGAATGTTGCTAGTGTAACTTTTTGAGAAAACAGTAAGCATTAAGATCAAATAATTTTGTTAAAAAGATGATGTTTCTTTTTTTTGGTTGTTTTATGCTTATTCCACATGCTGGATGTTGCTATCAGCTCGCTTTTCATTTTCACTGACCAGCATTTGCTTGTTCAAAACCTCCTACCACCCTATTCCTAACGAAGGATGTTTAATGGCTGTAAGCTAGCTATGGCAGTGCTCTTTATCTTAAATGCTATAGCATGTAGGTAGTCTGAGTACCCATGACATATGTTCCTGTGAACTCTGAAAGTTTGCCCTTTTTATCCACTCTGACAATTTGATCTGAAGCTTTGATTATGAGCAACAGAATAAATTTGTCCAACTCTAATGAAAAATCCTATCCAAAATATAAATCTCGTCAAGTTTTGAAGGTCTATGAAATATTGTGCTATGAAATACTCATGTTACCTGCCCTCGTAGATCTAACTCCAGATTGGTTTTTAGTGATCTAATTCAGAAAAAGTGTAACAGGAGGTTAAACCTTGGGTGATGCTGGATCTTTTACCTTGAATGATACTGGGTCTTTTAATAATCGATCTTGTATGATCAGCTTTCACTTGGGGTTACTGAGCATTTTAAATAAGAGGGCTCAGGGGTGCTCATGCGGACTGACAGTAGGTGTTAAAATAGCCTCCATTAGGAAATATGCAGCTTTGGCAGACAGTGAAATTGTTCCAGCGATGAGGTATGTCGAGCTGTGAGAGGCATCAGCGTGTAGCGTATTGCTGTAACACGTCTGCTTGATTTGTGCTTGGGGGGAGTGCAGAAGGGAGAAGGCTGGGCTGCTGTTTTATAGCTTGGAAAACCAGGTTACTTATGGTAAGGGCAGGTAAATGGACTTTTATGGTGTCTTAATACTTCTCCTGCTTTNTGAGCATCTGAGTGATGGCTGAGGGATGAACTGTACTTGGGAAATGAGCACAGGGCAAGGGGGATAGGACTTGTCACGGGTCCGCATACAAAGAATTCATCTGAAAACTGCTTTAGTGACCTGACAGAAAAACATAAATTATCACGTAGTGCACTTTGCCTCAATGTGGCTCAAAGTTTGTAGTGTGACGCATGTACCTTTTGGGCAATGACGAAGCCTGACAGTTCATCTATTATTAACTAGAATTAACTGCATACTTACAAAGAGAGAGGGAGTAGTTATATGAATGGCTGTAACAGAAGGAAGAGAAAGGTCTTTTGCTGTTGGAACTAGAAAATTAAAACTGCTACTACAGTAGTCGAATGCTTCACTCTAAGACTGATCTTGGCAGAAACAGCAGAGAAAATGGTATGTATGGATTAGAATTTCAAAGAAACACCCAACCATGAACTGGCCCAAGGATCGCAGGATCCACAAAGCACTGATTTGTGCAAAAATTATTTCTTTTCCTTGACTAAGGAAGGTGCATCTAAAGAGATTTCCCGTCTCTGTCTTAGAAAGGTGAATTGTTACTATCTCCAAGGAATTTGGGTGTATCGATGTTTGGGAACGATCTGTAAATGATGCGTACTCTGAAATACAACAACTGTAGCGAGGGTAAAAAGAGAAGAGAGTTTAGGAGGTGGTCTCAGGTAAGAGTAATAGTCAGAATGAATGTGACTGCTCCAAAGGACAGGCAAACCGGATGCATGTGAAGATCACAGAGTTGAAAATACAGCTAGTCATCGTACTCCTTTTCCAAAGGGACTGCTCTTTAGTCTCTTAAAGCATGGTGGCACTCTGTATAAGATGCAATTTGTGCGTCACAGATGGAATTTGTTGTATTCTTTCTGGTTTTCACATATTTCTAGTGCAGCTGTCTTCTGCTGTTAAGTTTATCTGTCTATTGCTTCCCTCCATTTCCAGGTCTTCTCTTCGAAACCATTTTCTTAAACTTTTCCTTTGCTACGTCTGTAATTGAAAATGCAAAACAAAACCAAAGAGGGGAGGAAATCCCAAACAAAACCATGTCATAGTATTTCTGCAGCTAGCACTGGCTGTGCTTTCAGAGGCTCTATTCTTGTAAACTCCTGAAGCTTTCTTTTCTCCTTACATGAAATAAGGAACTCCCCGGTTTTTAAGGGTATTGGCTCATGTGTGTAGATGGATTGAGTTAGACAGCAGAGGTTGTTACTACCTTTATTTGCTCTGTCGTCCCCGTCTGAGCTGAGTAGCTGGACTGGACTTGAAGTAGCTTCTGAAAAGGAGAAGAGCAAACAATCTGGGCAATAATTGCTTTGGCTATCTGACTTTCATTTGCCATCGTTCCTGAGTCAGGATGATAAGTTTATGCTCGGCTCTTGTGACCTTGAGGATGACTGCTTGCAGTATTTTGAAGGCAGAAGTACTTGGGTGAGGATGCTGTCTCCGCACCGGGTGAAGCTGTCCTCTCCCCTTTGGTGCAAACATCCATCCAGGCACACAGAGTATTGGTTTATTTTCTGCTTAGAAGTGCTAATGAGAGACACAGACATACCTTATTCATTGGAAAATGTGAAATGACATTTAAATGCTGTCCATGAGAACATGTTCTTTTGAAGCCTCTTCGAAGGAGCCTGAGACTGCTTGTTTCATGAATGTTTGTTGAGAGCTCTTTAAATTCCTGAACCACTGTTGACTAATAAATGAATATAAATTATCTCTGAAACAGGTTCATTTAACTCTTGTCTAATGTGTAGCATGTGGCCTGTCAGAGTCAAAATACTGTGACTTATTTTTGTATGGCAAATTGACTACTTTGTTTATTAAACTTGCTGATTTGTTGGCTAATGAGAAGGGCCTAGATTACTGTTTATTTTCACGGTAAGGATTTAAAGGACAGGTCATAGGTGTTCTCCAGCAGCAAAATATTTTTGATTATCTGTTCATCTTCTGCTACATATTTCATAGGTGTTAGTTAGCCAGCTTTTGGAACTAGTGTCTCGCATTTTGCTTTCAGTCCTGTCGGCCTTAGTGAGGCTCCATACAGAGCAGAATTTGGCTTGCTTAATTGAATGCACTGTATCTGACTACAGACAAATATGTCTGTAGTTGATATAGGCTGCTAATAGTTTACTAGAAGACAAACATCACTCGGAGCATAAAACTTGTTTTGTGTTATGAAGCTGCACCTTGCATCATGTAATATTCAACGTTTTTTCAACTTTGAGCTGGGAGTCTTAATTGAATCTGTAGCTCTGTTACTTTTATTCATGCATGACTTAACACAAGCATCGTTGAATCCTTTTGCTGTGATTTATTTATTTTTTTCTGTAGAAGCCTCCACATATAAGGTATAATTACCGTTTTGCCAAAGATTTAGTAAATAATGATGCACATAAGAAATATACAGTTTCAATAATTTCCTTTGATATCGAGGGGGTCACAGGCTAGCAATAATGATTTCT
>VZTV01019403.1:0-10062 GCA_013400875.1 Anhinga rufa
AATCAAAGAGATTGTGACTGTGCAGTTGGAAAGCTGGGCAGAAAATCAAAGGATAGGCCTAAATTCACTTTCCAGGCTGATAACATCGAAAGAAAATCAGGCAGGGCAGATGGCTGGAAGAGAAAACAAACCCTGAAAATAGTGAGGTTGATCCCCATTGGACTAAGCTGTGGTGGCACTGGTGATTTGTGTACAATAGATGCAGGCAGGGAAAGTGTGATCCATTAAAGAGCACGGCTATCACAGGGAGGCAGCACTCTGGTGCTGGGCAGGAGGCCTGTGAGCATGGAGCCAGGAGGGTGTGAGGGAAGGCAGGAAGAAGGGACCTGTTTTGCTCTTTACACTCCTGGAAGAAGTCATTTATAGTGACAGCCCACCTTTGCTTTGAAGGCTTGCACACACCTCATGATAGGGGACTCAGAGTCCTTATTGAATAAGTTTTATGGACTCACTGAGCCTATGGCTCATCCATGGGTTGGCCCATGGCATACCAACGTTATCCGTGAGGATGGTATGTGGGCCTCACTATGGCTTCCTGCTCCCTTTCTTTCTCCTCCAGGTCAGCCAGTTTTTTAACCAGAGGTCAGTGCTTTTTCCAAAGGCCATCTCTGCCTGTGTGGCTTCTGTGGGTCCAGAATACCCCTTGGCCTCGCCTTAAGCCACGCTTCACAGGCAAAAAGCAGTCCTGGCACAAACAAGAATGAAACAGAGAAAAGAGTAAGGAATGCTCTGGAGAAAGAGATAACTTTAGCCTGGCCTGATAATACATGGGCAAGTACAGCAGTCCTGACTCCAGAGGTTATCTCAGATGTAGTCTCTAAACTATTCTGAGATAGCTTCTGCTGGAGGTCATCACTGGGTAAGGATTGACTTCAGGATCTTACTGGACTCAATAGTTTTTCTTTCCTGATTATTAGACTTGTGCTAGAAAAAGAAAGCTAATGTNAGAAAGCTAATGTAAGAGTTGTTAAAGACCTGACTATGCTGTGGCCAGTCATGCAGGCATGATCTGTGTGAACCTTGCACGGACCCTCGTCTTACAGATCCATCTCTCATCTGCAGATGATTCCCATGCTTCTGTCACTGTGAGACAATGACCAGAAAAGAGACTGAAGTTTGAGCACATAATGGCAGCACATTGATAAAACACAATTTGCTTTTTTTCCATCTGTCTTGCAGACTACAGGGAATAATTAGAAGATAATCTCTCTTAATTCCACAATGCATAAAGCAATAAAACAGATGCCAGGATTGAATGATCACTGGAGCCAAATTACGCCATCTAATCTCTTTCAAAAGCTGTGATTTTGCTAGAATGTTGCAAAACCAGAGTACGCAATGCAGTAGACTGGGACAAAGGAGCCATACCAACTTTTTTTCTGTACATTTGGAAGGAACTGAAAGCCTGGATTTCAAATGGCAACTTGGGAACAGATCAGCTGTGGACATGGTAATCTTCAGCATAATTAACACACTTATTACTAGTACATTTATAATTAGCACATTTCTGTAGGACTTTTACTCAAGCATTTTCACAAAGACGACTGTGGTTTTTAGGCCCATTTTACAGATGAGCCAACAGAAGTTCAAGGAGGGGGAAGTATTTGCCTGAAGTCAATAAAATGCATCTGGCACTGAGTATGTTCCTTCTCTTCTGGACCACTGCTTTTCTGGCATGTGAGGCACCAACTGACTGTGGGTGTAACTTGTCTGTCTGGATAATTGTTTGGCAATAAATAACAGATCAAAGGGAGATATTTCTCTGGATGCTCAGAGTCTCTGGGAGGGTGTTAGTGGCAGGATGTAAACTTAGAGAGGGTATAACCAATTGCAGTATTAAAAAACAAACAAAGAAACAAAAAAACCTCAGAAGGTGAAAGGCTAAGAAAACTGGATTTACACAGGCAGTTCACATTCAAATGCAATTTTATCTCACGCAGTAATGTGGAGGTGGTAAGATTGCCCAGCTCTACTAATAGGACTTGCATGACATCTTACACACATGGAGTATATACCTTAGGCAGCACTGCATAATAAGTGTCTAATTATTATTATGATTACACTTGGCATTTTTAATAACTGCAGTAATTGGGTGATGTTGATGGCCTCATTTTAGGATTCTGTATTTGGCCTGAAGCTCCAGTCATTAAGTGCTGGCTGAGTAAAGAATAGCATATCATGAAATGTATTTCATGTCCCAGAGTTCTGCAAGACTGGAGGGTGAATGCTGACAGTGTTCTTAATGCTGGGAGGGGTATATGTCTTTTTACAAATACATAAGACCTTAGTGACGCATAGTGATTTCTCATGGTAGCATACTCAGGTCACTGGGAAAGCTCATTAAACAGAATACGTTTCACTTTGATCAGCTACTTACAACTATATTGCAGTGATAAGATCAAATGAAGCTGTGCTACTATCATAATGTGTTTTAAAATGTAGAAGGGTGTGGGTGAGTATTATAAGCAATATGACCTAATGGTTTAAGTCCTGGACTAAGCCTTGCAAGGCATGGATCTAAGTCACAGAAGTCAGTCTGGATATCCAAACAAGAAATGGAGGCTGCAATTTGGCAAAGAATTTTAGCAGATGCATAGGTTGCCCTTAGAAAAGCGCATACACGAGCAGTTGACTTGAGCCAGATGGGATGTAAACTGGTACTTAAGGGTAAGCATATGCTTACATGCTTATTAAATGAGAACAGGTTGCCGAACCAAAGCCTAAGAAAGTAGCTGGGGTGGTTCACAAACCCTAGAAGATTTTTAGTGAAATAAAAAGGCATCTGCTCTTCTCCCTATCCTTGTGTCTAGCAGTTTGCCACTTCCCTCCAATCTCCCAGTAACTTTTGAATTTTTACCAAATGTAATAGAGATGTAAAAAACTGAAAGTGAGTTAAATTCCTATGAGGTAGGTGTAACTCAATGTCTGGGCAAAAAGAAAAGCCTAGATTGGACTCCCATGCCCTCAAAACTCCCTTTGGAGAAAGGAGGAGGAAGGAGCATATTGAGTCAGCGTCACCCATGAATCTCTGAGTGATTATGAATGCAGCAGCATTAAACACAAACTGAGGCAGATGCTAAAATTGGGTCACTGTTAATGAAAGGCCAATATCTGACCTACTTGGAAGCACCGATGCTTAGGGGTGTGTTCCTGAGCTCCAATCCATAACCACAGAGCTATCATCAAGCCCAGATGTCTCCAACCCCGACTAAATTATTAGTACTCAGCCAAAACTCCACCAGAGGCCACTGTTGTTAAATATATGTGGGGATTCTACGGTGTGCAATGCACAGATTGTCCACTCACTGCCTGGCAAATACAGAAGACATTTCCTGAGGTTTTTCTTTCCCCACCTTCTCATTCTAAGAAGCCAGGTAGATTATTTCTGAAATACGCATGTATTTCATCTTCTTCACAAGCCAGCAGATAACAATCATGATTTTTCAGAAAGCACAGCACATACTGGAAAAACACTGTGCCTTGGCACAGAAACTTACGGAAAATACAGAGATACTTGAATATAATTAAATAAAGAATAAGAGGGACAGGAGGTACTTGATACCTGATTTGTTCACTAATTGTGGTAAGTCTTACTTGAACAGATTTTCTAAAATAGGAAGGTGTCACACACTGCATGATCTTACTAAACCAGAGCTCTTATCTCCCATCTTCATGATTCTATCATATTTGGTGTAAAACAAAATCTCATAATAATTTGCTTTTGTAAACATCCTGGAGCACTCAGGATGATTCATGGTATAGAAATATGATTAAAATAAAAAGACCTTCATGAAAATTCATTAAAGACCACTTTTAAGGAGAATAGTCTTCCAGGGATAACTGTAGGGATGCAGTTTGCCTATTAAAATTCACATCTTAAAATGAATGTCATTAATATAGGCCTGGTAAGCCTGGTTAGGTACCAGGGCTGGAGGAAACAAGGTTTCAATGAGATATTTAACTCCTGACTAAAAAGAATATTTTTGCAAGGAAAGTGGGAATGATGTAGGGCTTGTTCCAAACATGTATTTGAGTCTGGAAATGGGCATAGGGAGAGGAGATTTTCTGTCTAACATGAGAGAGTGCTGAGGCTAGCAGTCCCCTTCCAGCTAAATCTTTTTCTTCTGGATGTGTTTAGGATCACAAGAAACAATATTAGTCATTAGTCCTACAGCTGGTAGCCTAAAAGCAAGTACTTTTGTTTTGCCCACCTATGTCAACTCTGAAAACTAATGACAATTTAGATACGAAGATTTATTTAAAGCCACTTCTTCTCTGCTTCCAGCATGTGTAACAGAAGAAAGTTGGATTTGTTATGGGGTATTAAACAATGCATTATAAATGACACTGTAGATGGAGAGCTGTGAGTTTAGGAGGGAAAGGTATTTAATTTAACACAGAGTCTGATAAAGACAGTAGTCTGTGTATTTCTGTAACATAACAAATTGATATTGACTGGTCTAACACATTAGGATCTTTGAAGTCTCCAGGATGCAGTCTGTTTAATGCTGCAAATAGCTGGCAGCCCCTTTACAATCTTAACAAACTGCCTTGGACAATCTGATGGAATAATCTGCATTACAGAGTTCAATTTTCCATCAGCTGATGATGAAATCGCTCTCTCAAACTGCTTTTCTGCTATTTGACTCAGGATATTGCTTCTTGGTTAGCCAGCAGCTTCCCTCCAGTCATCAATAAGCATTTTAATTAACAAAATAAAACCCTAAATGTGAATTGAATTTTCTCAGTAGCTTGAAATTCTGTATGAGCAGAAGATCCCAGCCAGGGGTGCAGCTCAGCACTAGAGGGCAATCGAGATACACATGCAAGTCCAAATATCCCCTACTCAATACAATTTTTTTTCTGGGGAAAGGTGAAAAATTGAGCAGTGATGTCTGTTTCAGCCCAATCTCTGCATGGAGAACAAGCAAGGCAGTCCCCCAGCAAGGCAGACATCACCTGGAGACCAGACTGGGAGACCAAGGCGGGAAAATGAGCTTTCCAAGGAATCAACCCCAAGTTGGAGGGAGGGAAATCAGGATGGTGCCACTGCTGGTACTAAATGCTTCACCTCCTTCCTGGATACATGGAGAAGATGTGAATAAAACAGGGGAATCTGTGGCCTTTCTCATACAGAAAATCAGAGGAGCAGGGTTTTTTAGGATATATGCAGTATGGGGAGAGGGACAAGCTTCTAATATTTGTCTAGACGGTGAGGGCAGATTTATCTCAGTGGATGATGGTGCTACAGGGAGCTGTAGCTTCCCCGTTACCAGCCTGGTGCAGGGTGTGATGGTTTGGTGTGGGACAGGCAGGTATCAGCCAACAGTGCACCCTCTGCCTGCCCCATCCCATCAGTCATCTCGGGGCTGCAGCCAGGGGGTTCCTCAGTGTGGATGGTCCCAGCCACTACTGCAATGATAAACATGAATTAGTAATAATAATAGCAATCACTGTGTGATCTTCGAGGTCTAAAATCTATTAATCTCTGATGAGATCTGCATTGTAGTAAATCCTTCTGTAATGTTCTCTGGGCCACCTTATTTAAATATTTGCTTAGTGCAGCAGATAACCCTCGTAAAATGGAGTGATCTGTCAGGAAGAAATAAATGTAATTTCCCCCTCCTCCAGCCACCCAGCTGCCTGCACTCCAGCCCATGCTTTAAGCATGGAAAGTGCTGTGCAGCATTAAGAAATTCTGTGTGTATTTTGGTTGGAGGGGTTTAGGCCCAGCCCTGTGGCAGTGAATTCACAGCATCTTCACCCAACACACATACACAACCCTGATTTCCATTATGTCTGCCTGTCAGGCGTTTCTCGCTGGTAATTGCAGAGAATCCTTCTCTGTTTGGTTCTGACTAGAATAAAAATAGCGTCTCTTTGCATTTCCTGTAGTGCTTGTTTTGTGCAAGTGTTCCAGTCAAATCCATTGCTGACAAGCATTTGGGAGGGAATAACACATTTGAATTCAATATGCCTGAATATAAATGGAAGTTAGTGGTGCCATCTAAGAAACAAGCAGTCAGCCATAGCACAGATCAGTGCTATTCACCCAGTGAGAATTAATTACCACAGCCCAAAATGTGTGATACCTTGTATAGCTACAGACTCGTTCCAGAGCAAGAATGTAAGAAAATCATTCTAAGCCACATTTAAAGAGGTTTCACTCTGCTTTAGCAACCAGCTGGTCTGGAAAGCCGTCTGCCTAGCTTGAGAGAATAGTTCCTATGGGCAGCCCAGAGTCAGTACATAGATTCTTTGCTGTTCCTTTCTCACAGCTTTTATTGCAGATTGGTTAGATCTTTCTGTATGTCCTGGGATCTAATGCATGATGGCATCTGTGGCTGAGCTATCTGATGCACAGGAACAATACAGGTGGCCCAAAGCTTCCAGAAATTACTTCAGGTGGTCATATTCATAGTTCTGTAATAATGCTGCAACTTAGCGGATCATGCTGAGTATCAGGCCTGTACATCATGTAAACTGTGTGCGCCCTTTGCATTCATTAACTGTAGTTCATATTCCTTGGTACAGCTGATCACATCTCTATGCTTGCAGATCCCGTTCTGTAACAGGTTGTACCATCCTCTTTAAATAAGATTTTAAACTCAAATTTCATGGCCTACAAATGGGTCAAACTACACCTGACGTACTTCTAAGTTTGAAGAATCTCATGTCAGTTGAGTATTAAGATTATTTTCAGAGTCCTTGTGAAGGAATTGGTGGCCAGCACTCTGAAAATAATCAAATTTCCCATTGCAATGGACTAGGAGCACACTTCAAGTCAATTACCATGTCCCATCTGAGCAATGGAAATCTGTAGTAATGAGCAGTACCTCTTAAAACACACTAACTCCTTCACCTGTGATCACCTGACCATATCCTAAAGAACCTAATTTAAAAGCTATTAGGCCTTCATGTGAAACATAGTGCACTGTACACGCTACAGCAAACAAAAGCTCCCATATTCCATTGCAGTCTCTAACTTCATGCCTTTGCTTATCCATCTGCCTAAACTTCCTTGCTCTCCCCATCAAGCCGAAACCTAAGTCTGCTGTAAGCAGTGTCACAGGATGGGGCTGAGAGGTGCTGCGGTGGAGCTGCCTTTGCAGGGTGGCTGTGAGCTGATCATCTCTGACGAGCTCCCCTGCCACTTTCCACAGGAGAACAAGTCATTAGTCCCAGTGTCGCAGCCAAATTCCAATCTAGGTCATTACAAGCAGTTTAATTTCCCCCAGTGGCTTCATTTGGGCACAGTATTCATCATTCTTCTCAGAAACAGTTAAGGGAGCATTGCTGTGCATTGATGACAGAGTTTTTTTCCCACATTTGGCTGCTTGTCAGTGACAGAAAAAGCTTCTCCAGGACAGACAGACAGACACACTTTGCAGCAATCTTTGGCATCTCTTGATGCTCCACACGGAGGAGGATACTATTTCTATAGAGACAGCACCTTGTCCTTTTTGGCAGTCCTGTCTGCACCATGACTTCAAGCTACATTAAAAAAGTGTCTTGTAAGTGATGTGGACACAAGACATGCATGCACACCATGGGCCACGAATGCCACTTAGAGGGGCTGTCACATCCAGCTGCTGTGCTTGCTGCGGGCGGGGGGCAGTTCATCTCCATGCTGAGTACACCCCTTCCCAAGGCTTGTGCGGTCAGTGGCTTTGGCCCTGGGAGATGTTGGGTGAGCCATAAAGCTGTTTTTAATCACAGTGTATTTTTGGAAATTGAGTGGAATCCTTTGCCCTGCTGAACCTTGTGTCCTATTTTCTACAAACTGTTTCTCCATCATCAGCAGCAATCTTTTGTTTCTGACTGTTTAAGCAACCTGCAATTTATGAGGCTTTATGGTGCTTCAGAAAAAGAGTATGGAAAAGCAAAGGAAGCCGCCATCCCCTTTGAACCATGAGCACCCAAAGAGAACTTGCTCTACTGTGTGTTGTGGGCAAGTTCATAAATAATGCAGAGCATTACATACACCTAGCTGGAAAGAGAGACGTAGTTTTTTGGAGAGGTTTTTGTTGCCACCAAGAAACACAAGAGACTATACTACCTTAGCTGGTGTGTGGTGCTGTCTGCACAGCATGTAATTATAGGTAAAACACAAAAGCATGAAGAGAACCACATTTCAGCCCTGTGTTGCTCCCTCCCTGCCACCTCTCTGACCTGCAATGTCTCGTTTACTCCATATGCTTTTTCAAAAGGCTGTGAGTTTCCAGGAGACTATGCATAGCCCCAGTTAGGAAACATTTGACCTTGATCAAGACAGAAACCTTAATTCTTATTCTTCCTGATCTGAAGCAAATTCCCTCTGTCTGAGATCATCTATTATTTGGACTCCTGGATGCCTGAGAGTCTGAAGTCAAATGGGAATAGATTATCATACTCTGGGGTATGCAGGCAATGTTTTGCTCCTCTGAGCTAATGAGTGGAGTCTGTTAAGGGACCTGATTATTCCTACATAACTTATACAGCTGTTCCTACACAACACTCTCTCCCAAGCTGTAAGGATTCAAGACTGTCATGCTGCAACCCATTTTTGAGATTGCATAAAGCAGACAAATGCTACATGGCAAATACTCCACGGTTGCTTCCTCTGAGATTGTATCCTAGACAGATGTCAAAAAAGCACAGGACACACATGTTAAATATTCCTTTGAGAATCTGTCTGTACCGATACTCAAGACTATGATCAATGGGAAAGCAGCAAGCCTCCTGGCATGCGTATATACGGCTCCATAACTACAGCCTGTTGATAGCAAGCCTTTAGGGCTTCCTCCTCAAAGCAGCCAGCACCACTACAACTAAGGTCACCAGATATAAAAGGGAAAATGATGCCTACAGGGAACAGAAGATACAGCTCCTTTCTCTTTAGGAGGCGCAGTTTCTTTAAAAAACGTATATGGATATTTGTCTTCACAAAAGTGATTGTCACCCCTAAACCCTAAATGCAGAAGACCTAGCTATATTATAAATATGTATATGTATACACATACGTATGGCCTAACTATATGGTTATATAGGTTGCAGCATTAAACCATACACACAAACCCCGCCCCGGCTCTGGATCATTTGCTTTCCCCATGTATCTTGATGTTGTTGGTTGCTCACTATTTTCACCCCACCTCTTCTCCTGTCCTTCCTCTTCTACTCTGTCCTCCCAAATCCCCCATCCCCACCACAGTGCTCCCCACCACCATACATCAGCTGTGGTCCACACAGCAGTGGGCTCTCAGCCTGGGCTGGAGCATCAGGCACAGCTATAGGAGGACAGTTTGCTGGGTGAGGGCTCTTTCTACACATAATGCAGCATACTGAATTGTTCCAGCATGTGTTCTGAGCGGCACTGAAAAGGTTGAGAAATGTGACCCTGCAGTGGAAGCAGGACTGAGCCTCCTCCACCATCACTTGCACAACACTTACTTCACCTGGGTACTGAATGATGTTGCTTCTTCCTCCCTTGACTGTAATGCATAAATGAACATAAACCAGCCAGAGATTTGTCCCATAGTCCAACCTCTGAGACGTTCCAGACAGGCTAACAGGGATACGATATTGTTAGATTCTCACTCAGCCTGGTGGTATTTCACAGTCCAGTGTTTTCCCCTTTCATAAATTAAAACAGTCACTGGGATGGAAAGAACAGATCAACTGACAGGAAAAAAGCTAGAGTTGCTATATCATACACCAACATGCATATTCAACTTGGGAACAGGCTGTGCTCATCTCTGCATGTAGGGTATCATAGAATCATAAAAACATAGAATTATTAAGGTTGGAAAATACCTCTAGGATCATTAAGTCCAACCGTCAACCCAACACCCCCAGGCCTCCTAAACCATGCCCTGAAGTGCCACGTCTACAGGTTTTTTTGACACCTCCAGGGACGGTGACCCCACCACCTCTCTGGGCAGCCTCTTCCAGTGCCTGACCACTCTTTCAGTGAAGAAATTTTTCCTAATATCCAATCTAAACATCCCCTGATGCAGCTTGAGGCCATTTCCTCTCATCCTATCACTAACAGCTTGGGATAAAAGACCAACACCCACCTCACTG
>VZTV01019407.1:8501-19255 GCA_013400875.1 Anhinga rufa
TAAACTCGCATGTTTTGTAAAAGAGTTTAGCTGGAGCAGGCTAGAGAGACTCAAATTAGTGTCTTGAGGGAAAGAGGCTGCTGAAAGAGCTCGGCTGTATTATTAAATAGCCAAGGGCCTTCATGAGGTAGGATGGTGTGAATGTTTGAACCACAGGAGCGGTTTTACTCAGAACTCGCACTTTATTAGACATGGAATAATCCAACAGGCTTCATAATTTCAGCTGTTCACAAAACTGTGTTTTTGTAACTTAAGAAATATTGATTTGAGATTAAGACAGAGAGAGAATGCTCAAGCTCTCAGCAATGAGAAATCTTTTGAAAACCTGTGACGGCTTATTTTGTTTTCTCTTCAGTTTGTCCCCCTGGCTTTTACGGACACCACTGCAGTCAGCCATGCCCTCAGTGCGTGCACAGCAGCGGGCCTTGTCACCACATCTCAGGACACTGCGATTGCTTGCCTGGATTTTTTGGCGCTCTCTGCAACCAAGGTACTGAGCCCAAGACCCCTAGATGCCACCTCCTTTCCTACATTTCTGTGTCTGTGACTTTGCAGCAAGACTGATCACAAGGTTCCTGCCTTTTTTCCTTGTTTCAGCAGCTTAGATCACAAGAAATTCTTTACTTCAGAGCAAAAATGCAAATAGGTACTTAGTCACCCTTTTGTAAATATGATGTGCTCCTGCTCTCCTGCTTTCATAAATAAAACAGGTCAGCTGCTCTGTATTGAAATGAATATGGAATGAGACACCTGCTGTAGATGTAGGAGCCATCCCATGGTTTCATTTTCCTTTCTGCTAAGTCTATCATATCCTAAATGTCGATGGCACCTTCATGCACTCTTTCTCAGCGGGAGGTGTAGATACCAGTTGAGGTAAAGGCCAGCTCGGGTACACCAACCCAAACACCCAGTTAATGCAGGGAACCTTATCTGCACTGTCCAGGACCTGACTGGGAATAACCAAAATCATGCACACCCAAACACAGGTGCCGGAGACAGAAAAATTTGCAATGAGGCAGGGGAAGTGAATTAATTTTCACAGGTGAAGAGCAGCTTCAACTCCCCCTAATGTCCGCCACCCTTCTGTACCTTTGAAAGTCAGTCCATTTTTAACCACAGGTTTCCTTTTCAGTTTTATCCTAAAAATGCCCACAAAACCATAACAGTATTCTGCAGTCTCAGTTATTGCATACTACCGTGGGTATTTTCTATATACAGATTTAAAAGAGATTATTCGTAATGGCTACTGCCCTTGTGAAGTCACCATCCCTGTAAAAAGTGAACTGACACTTTTTAATGACCTGCTTTTCAGTAAGTTAGAAATTGCAGACAGCACTTATGCAAAATCATTAAACACAGATTAAGTATAACCATGTTTTCTTTTTCCGGTGCTATATAGTCAACTAAACATTATACCAATTAATTTATTAAAATGAACATATTTCAGTGAATTTGTCCATTTTATGTGAAAAGTTAGCCAGATTTCAAAGTGTAAGCAGGGCTAATTATCCTCTTAAGAAAACTATTTTATTTTTGCTTAGATGTTCAGCACTTCTGGTTTTACTTTGAAATGTTGATCTATCCAGCAAATTAATTTTAAAATATTCATGTCCTAATTAAAATCAATTTGTGTTGCAGTTCATCATAATGAGTTAGCATGTAACTTTATTTTGTAGAAAGAAAAGTGCTAATTAATGTTTTTCATTAGAAAAACGTGAAATGAAGATTTCACTTCTGAATTTTCATCTCCTCATGCTGTCTCTTTTCTGGCAGTAAGAACATTCTTCCATCAGCAGCACACACATGCGAGAAGCGGTGTGACCTCCGAAATTGCACAGGTTGACATGGTTGTGCTAAGGATTCTGAGCAGCAAACAACTAAGCAGCTGTTTTATGAATATCTTTCACAATCATGCAGCAAGATGGATTGATAATAACTTGTTATCGCTGCTAGAACACACCTGACATCCCACAGGGACTTTCAGAGTCCCACTTCAGAGCTTTTATAGCTAATTAACATCACTATCTGCATTGTACAATCAGATTGCTCCTGAAGAAAGTGGTATTAGTCCTTACTTTACAACTTTGTTTAAAAATGTTTGAGAAATTTGAAAAAGTGCTTGTATTTGGATCTCACATCTTTACAAGAGAGTCACTGTGCCAATCCACAACGAGGTTACTTAACTTAATGAGAACAACCATTTCAGCAGGATCGCTTTTGTAATCCTCCTGTGTTGACATTCCGGAGGGCATCCTACTATTTCACTGAGATGAGAGGTGCTCACATGGTAGGAACCCCTCTCCTAGCTCTCACTGTGTGGAACCAAAGCATTTCTTTATATTATAAGTATGACCTGTTGCCTTTGTCAGCATTGGTGTTTGGATCACCAATCTTTCCCTGATTCACTAGTATTCCATGTCGCAGTGCAAATCAGCTCCTATTTTAAGTAAGTCTTTCGAGAACTGTTTTTTTGTACATATAAAAAAATCCAGCCTTTATTTAAGTGATGTTATCTATCTCCATCTTAAAGATGCAATAAAAATATTGCATTGAACTGCTCTATATAGAGCATTGGAACTGAATAATGGTGTAGCATGTATGAGAAGCTAGGCTGACAGATCATTTTAGTTTTTGCTTTTTCTGTGATATGAGGGCTTTTCTTCTCTCTTGTTCTCTTTGTGTCTGAGTATTGTTCTTTGCATTGTGTCTGTATATTGTGTTTAGTTTTATCTCTTTTCAGTTAGAGGACTATTCTTTTTAGCACATAATTTGAAAGCCAAACCCAACTTTATCCACTCCTACAGATAAGTCCGTAGTATATATAAATGCAAGCAGAAAACAATAGTATGCCATAGTTTTCTGCCATAGTAAGAGTAGAAGATGGCATATTGTACAAAAACAAATGAATCAGCTCAGGATCTTGATCTGTGACTGATTCACAGTCAGGATAGATTGAGATCACCTGCAGAGACTACATATGAGAAAGTGAGAATGGCTGAAGTGGTAAAACAGTTGCATAATTCAGGGAAGTGCCTTAATCACTTTTTTGACATCACTATTATTTACCGGGATACAAGTCCAGTTCCATTTGTTACATTCTTTGCAAAGATGGACTGTATGTTTTATCTTGTTTTGAAAATACATCTGTTTTTGTCAGGGAACACAGCCAATAAGAGCACAGAAATTAAACATTTCATTCATTACTGAGCAGAGCTTTCCATCAACCTTAACGTTAAAGATTTCCAATAATTTGGTGGGAGGTTGAAGATCTATGTGTCTATTAGTTTTATGTCACTGTGCTTAGGCTGTTATAAGATAACTCTGAAAAAAAATTCTAGGGTTTCTTTTCTTCCAACTTCAGGAGTAAGCTAGGTGGGCCAACAGGAATAGACCCTGATTTTGTTAGGATGCAGCATATCTGTTTAACAACTCTCACTCAAACATATTTATATAATGTATGGAAACCACCACTTGCAACCTAATTGATCACTTACTAGATAGAGCAAGGGGTACTGGAGATGAATAGCTGGACAGATGCCAAAGGACAAGCATGACATTTTACCGATTGGATATGTGATTTATTTGTGGGAGTAGTCTTCCTCCAGACTTATATGGTAAAAATACTTATGGAAGGGGTAGTCTTGCAACTTTTTCCTGTTGTTTTTATGCCTGGGATGTAAGCAAACAAAATGGACTTGAATACTTTCTGCCTTTTCTTTCTTTCCAGAAGAATTTTGCCCATTTGGCTCAGCAAACAAAAATGCTGTAATTTTATCTCTAACTGCTAAATGTTAAGTCCTATGACTTCCTCTTATTCATTATGAAGAGCCTTCAGTAAACTGCCTTATACTTTCAGTCTGTCCCAGTGGAAAATACGGGAAGAACTGTGCCGAGGTCTGTCAGTGCACCGAGAACGGGACGTGCAATCCTATTGATGGATCGTGTCAGTGTTTTCCAGGCTGGATAGGGACAGACTGCTCTCAGAGTAAGCAAAGTGTTATTTTTCTACCTCTGCTTTAAAATAACATATTTTCCTGTTTAGTGTTTTCTGAAAGTTAAAGACAGATTCTGGGGAAATCCCTGAAGTATTAACAGCAGCCAGTGCCTTACTCTCTTTACAGCTTATTTCTTTTAATTAATCTAAGTTAGCTTTGGCTTGAATTAGTTTCTGCATTTGGAATTTGCAGAGGCCGTTACTAGCTTCTATTACAGGAAAGGGAGGTCACAAACCCTTATCAGAAAAGAAGGCTCCATGCTCCCTTTTAATTTCTAGCTGGATTCTCTTTTATTTATTTTTTGAAATCATTTTCTTTCAGCTATTACATTAGAAATTATTAACCAGTAAATGTTTTCATGTACCAAGCCCCCAGAATTGAGAAATTAGGCAGCTGAAATATTTCCATTAAATGTAATTTAATTGTAAAAGTCAATGTGGGCTTGGAGGGATAGAGGATTTTTTCTTGAAAATTACCCAGGTAGAAGATTGGCATTTGCTGATCCCAAAGTGTCATTTCCTGAGAGCATCCCTTAATTGAAGACAGATCACAGAGGGAAGCAATATCCTATCATTCAGAAATGTTACTTCATATTCAGGATACAACTAGCATATTAGACAGCATTCCAGAGTAAAATATATTAAACTTCAAGTGATAAAGTAGGAATCGGATAAAAACAGACGGCTGTAATTTTGCTTTTATTGTATGTCTTCCACAGGCAGAATATTGCTGTCACTCAAAAAAAAGAAAAAAAAAAGAAAAAAAAAAGAAAAAAAAAGACAGAAAGCTCCACAGATTTCTCATTATATTTAGCCGTGTAATTGGGAAATAACTGTTAGTTTCTGTTAACCTTGAAAAGAGATGGTTTTTCTTACAGAATGAGACAGGCCAGTTCAGCGGCAACAATTTCCAGTTCAGCAGGCAGAAGGACCTGGCGATAGCTACTTTGTATTTTGGATTTAAAAAGTGGGAACCTGACTGTTTCCTCAGTTACCTTCTTGTAAAGAAAGTGTAAATCTCCCAACATGAACCTGGCCTCACACCAGGCTCCTGTCGGAACCTGGCCTTGCATACCCGAGTCCGGTACTGAGCTATTTTGGTCAGACCTCCCTCCGCACCAGTTAACCTGGAATGACCGAGAGACGGAGCTGCAAAGGAGATAATTCTAGCTCCAACTCCAGAGCCAGTTCTGGAGACACTAACAGACTCCGCAGCTCTGGCTTGCAAAGGCATTGTAAAAGTATTTTTGGTTGCTTATAGCATGAATACTTTAGGTCAAATCCCGTTCAGCTTTACATTGTGTGAGTTCAGTGACCTTTTGTTTGATTTACATCATGGCAGGGTTTTTTTGCTATTCATTCTGGCTTTAGAGATGTCTGTCATACGCCAGAAACTTGCATTTATCGTCAGAATTGGAGCCAATGGCATACATGGAAATAGGCACGATTTCTGTACTTTCAGGTTTCCTGGGAACCATGCCTTATTAATTCATGTCTTTAATAGGAAGCAATGGAAAGTGCTTTTTAAAGCAAAAATATAGTTGTTATATTGAAGGGTTATCATCATTTTGGATCTTTTAGTCTGGCACTAATAACTGTAACTTACTGCATTCATTTTTGGAGGGAAGCTTAAAATAACTTTTGAAAATGTATTAATATTGTACTTGTTGAAATATATAATAGACCTGGAGATTTTAATTTAATATTAACCCCATCAACAAAAGCAATCTATTTTGTAGATGGGAATTCATACTGTAAGAAGTTTTCTTTACATTTTTACATAATTTGAGTAGCATGCTATGCTTCAAATGGATGTGGTAATTTTAGTAGTTGATTGTATGGCAAAAGTAAACCATGAATAGCTGTGCTTTATTATGCAAGAATTCTAGAATATCAAAAAGAAAATTAAATTACCTCCATATTTTAAAACCCTGTCTAAATTATTTTCACAGATAATGCCAGTAAGGCAGGGAGAGTGGTTAGAGCACTTAGAGTAATGTGGTTTCGAGGGTCGTTGTTTCAGTGATTCTTGGCACGCATATGCAGCAAAGACCTGATCCTGCCACCTGACCTACACGGCGAAGAAATCCCTTGTGCCGGGGCTTGACAGTGCGGGTGGGGTTGCAGGTTGGCACCTGGGTGTGCAAAGCAATCGTTGCCTTGGAAGAACCGGTCATTGTCAGGGAGTCGCTGCAGCGATGCCAAGCTCTGCAGTGTGAAGTTCTGCCCTTGCTGGTGTCTCACAGCTTCTCCCTTTATTGTTGCTCTTCCGCAGCACTAACGCACTGTCATTGCTCTTTTTTTGTCAGCTAACAAATATTTTTTATTTTCATAGCTTGTCCCACTGGCTTTTGGGGCCCTGATTGCTTTCATTCATGCAACTGCCACAATGGAGCAATGTGCAGCCCTTACGATGGAGAATGTAGATGTACTCATGGTTGGACGGGGCTCTACTGCACTCAGCGTAAGCCTTTCAAAGACACTGTTGTGCCAGGGAATCTGTTAAAGTATGTGCTGCTACCTCGTGTCTCTTCCAAGTATTGCAGTCTTCCCTGTTAAACCACCTGCTTCTTGCTTGTGATAACTTCACATCACCCGGAAGAAAAGAGCCCTGAAGCTTTTCAAGGTTCTTTATGCTTTGGCACTCGATAAAGGAGGGACAATCATTTAGATTATTGATTCATTGTCCGAATTTGCACAGTCTATGTCCCTGCTTGTTAAACCCCCAGTATATGTGGTCTGATTTAGGAAAACATTTGAGATTTCTCACCCTACTAGCGCCAAATTATCTGCACTGTACAAAAGAGGACATCAAATTCTGATGAGCCTTTTAAGAAGGCTCTTTCATTTGCAAGTAATTGATCGATCTCTGGCCTTCTAGAGGGTTTCTGTTTAGCCATCTTCTTTCACTTCTTGAAAATGTAGTTTGTATAGATGGGTCAAGTTTTTCATTCTTCTGAAACACTTAAGGGGCAATTCTGTAAGATATGAGAACCACTACTGCAAGAAAATTGGCTGTCGGAGTATCTCTGCTTTTAGATGATGAAATAAATGTGATTAACTATACAGAGGCTGAGAATCCATAGATTTATAGGCCTATATATTTTGTGCTGATAACGCATCTGAGTTTGTGTTTCAGCTTATTTCTTAGTCTTTCCTTATTCTGATTCCTGAAAGGTTGCCCAGCTGCTTTTTATGGAAAAAACTGTGCCAATGTTTGTCAGTGTCAGAACGGAGCGGACTGTGACCACATCACTGGCCAGTGCACGTGCAGGACTGGATTTACAGGCAAACAATGTGAGCAAAGTAAGTAGCAACGTGACTTCATTCTTCTGTTTCTCGGAGGGGGGGGATGGGGTATTTCAGAATTCTTTGCAGAAACGGGCTCTTAAATGAGGTGTTGATGTCAGCAAGACAGTAACCCCAGGCACCTTAGGGTGAAGAAGGCATCTCTGGAAAGCTGGACAGTCTGTTTAAGCATAGTGAATCCTCTGCAGATTAGGCCTTTCCATTCCCAGCCTAAAGTTGGTGAGATAAAAGCAAGTCACTGCACAGAGAGCTGACTGGATGTAGACTTCCCAAACAACTTGTACCTAATGAATAGAAAAGCACAAGCTGCATCATGCCTTGCTAACGTGGTTGAGAATAGCAGCATCAGGTTTCCCTAGGCACAACGGGTGACAGAAGGCTTAAAAGAAAGAAGTCCTTTCTGCTCTCTGCCTTCCAAGGACTACTGGGGCTTTCTTGCATAAGTTGTTAGGCTATAGATGTGGTCCAAATAAAGAATCGTCTTTACAATGAAAACAGATCAAGGAAAAAATGTTGCTTGCCATTTTTGGGAAGATCTGCGTTTAACTTGTATAGTGAGCAAGTGTTTAACAATGAACTTCAATTACCTTGCAAGGGTACTGGCATATCTTACTGTAATTGTTGTCAATGTCTTGCTGGCATATTTAGCGCACCGTGCCAAATGGCTTCTTTTAAGAACAAAGAATTAGGGTAGTGGAAACTGTATGTGCTGTAGTTGAATAATTACTTGTTTGTCCAGTATAGTAAATCAAAAGAGAATTCTCACACACTTACTTGGATTCTAAACGCAGGGTGAAATCCATCTCACCTTACCAAGGCATTAATTCCACAGGGTTTCCTTCCTTTTTTTGGTGGTAAGGTAATACAGTAACATTCCTGCTAGATTTGCAAGTGAAAGCCTCTTAACTCTAGCTTACTACATGGATCTTTATGAAAGTATTTGTATGTATAACTAAATTCATTAACATCTTTTCTTTTTGGACATACTTGCATTCAGCAAAGCATGCATCTCAGGACCAAATTTACATGCTCATGTCGGAATTACATATGGCACCACTGTAACTCTGTGAGTGGCCAACTTACTGTGAATTTGTGTACACCCTCACTGCAACCATAAACAAAATAGGAAACTAAAGAGTTCCATAGTAGAACTGCATCATAGCAGATTTTGCACAAGAAGCTATAATTTGACCTCTGTACAAAGCCTGAGGCTTTCTTTTCTATCAAACTACGAATGTATTTATTTGTTTTTCTACTATTTAATCTAAAAGTCTCTCTTCATTAAGACTCCTTCCTTCTCAGAATCCTGCTGAATGGGCAGTCACACTGCATTGCAGATGAAATGCCTAAATGCAGACATCGTTTCTGTGGTGCAGTCCAAAAACGTAGGCCTTAGTCATTTTAAGTAGGCTACAGGTTAACATCAGAATGAGCGTTAATTGTAATAACTTTATTTTTCCTTGTTTGGGGACCTGCAGATGAAAGAAAGAGATACAACTTTAATACACACTGCCAATCATTATACAGATACTGGCTACCATCCATTACTTAATATTAAATTTTGGCTACTAGAAGTTACTTAGAGAATGACATTGGGAAGGTATCATCACGCTGTGCAAAACATTTGCAGTGACACACAAGAAGTCACACCTTAAAACTATACATATATTCTAAAGAATCATAGCAAGTGTGCATGCATTCAATAATGCATCTTCTCCGTAGAAAGAAGTAGGATGTGACAGAAGCTGTTTCTTTCAATTTATTATTGAATAGTGCCTCAAGAAGTATAGTAAGCTGCCTACAGATTTATTGTAATAGCCCATCATGGTAATTGTATGAATAAATTTCTCAGCTGGACATTCAATCATTTTGTCTTTGATAGAAGTGCAAAGACAGGGTAGAAATTCCTTCTCTATTAGGAATCCTAATACAGAGGCAGAGCAAATCAAACCATTCAGATGCTCAGTTCTGTAATTCCGCCTACAATGTTATATTCATCTTCTAGCACTAGTAGGGATAAGTATGAAAGCATGCGGGGTTTGTTTTGGTAAAAGTCTATTGTGTTCATCTAAAGGTACATTAAAACTTTTCTTTGAACTACCCCCATGAAAAAAGATTTGCAGAGCTGGTGGAGAATGCTGTGCTCTTTCAAGATGTTGTCTACAGCTTCTGAGCTTATGCCCTGTTAAATTCTGTACACTTGTAATATATATCAAGCCTTTTAAAGTCTCTGTACGTACTATTGGTTTCATCCCTGTGAAGTCCTGTATGACTTCTCCAGGAAGTTACAGCTTGATAAATAATACCCCAAATTGTACATGACATGTATTTATCTCCTGCTTTAAAATAATAGTAATCTAACACTAGGGTGTTATCCTAGAGACACTGAAACTGGGGAGACTTCTCTGCTGAATTTTTCATGGCAAGCTTTTCACCCATTCCCAAAACAAGTAGAATTCTTTCCAATCTTTTTCTTTGGCTTCCCAGAGTGCTCACCAGGAACATTTGGTTATGGTTGCAAACAACTCTGTGAATGCATGAATAATGCTACATGTGACCATGTCACAGGTACTTGCTACTGCAGTCCAGGCTTCAAAGGAATCCGATGTGACCAAGGTACAGTGAAATTCTACCTGTAAAATCTCTCTCTCTCTTTTTCTTTCTCTCTCTTCCCCTCCATTGATATACTTGCTTTAAAAAATAGTATTTAAAAAATGAAATGCACGATTCAATTTACAGTGTGTTATGAATTACTTTTAACAGCGGCTCTTATGATGGAAGAATTAAACCCCTATACTAAAATTAGCCCTGCTCTTGGATCAGAGAGGCACTCAGTGGGAGCAATCATTGGAATTATTATTCTCCTTCTAATTATTATGGTCTTGCTGGCACTGTTTGTGTGGTATCGACGGAAACAGAAGGAGAAGGGCCATGACATGCCAAGCGTATCTTATACTCCAGCCATGAGGATGACTAATACAGATTACTCACTTTCTGGTAAGGGTCTTTTTATGTTAATCAAATATAGACTCATATTCCTGTATGTTGGGGAAATACAAGCTTCTGTGATGTATAACATGCATTGTTTAGCCTCAAAAATAATGACTCTTCAGTCCTTCCCCTGAATACCATGATCTTTTAACACTTAACAGGGACAGGAAAGCAAATACAGCTTAAAACTGATTTGAGCTGCTTTATATATGAAAGTTTACTTAACATGATACAGGATATACCTAGGCAAGAAATATGCTGCATGGAATACATCAACTCCATTTTTTTAAACCGGCTGCATTCGTATTGCAGTGCAGAGAAGTTTTCCCTTTGTGAAACCTTCAGAAGATGACTTTTTCTTGCTTGAGGAATGGGATTGACTGGGTCAATCATAAGGTTTTATTTTTGTCTATGTTGCAATTTGTGATTTGAGGGGTCCTATTCGTTGTCACTTTCTTCT
>VZTV01019410.1:1019-20271 GCA_013400875.1 Anhinga rufa
CCCCCCCCCCACCCAAAGGCATAGTGTATTTTAATGATCACTCTGTAGTACTAAAACAACAGATATTTATTGCCAGGATCCTATTACCTTCAGCAAAATATGGTTGCCTCTGAGGAAAAAAGTCATCTTTACCTGAAGGGTCAACACTAATACTTTTACGATGGGTGCACTGAAGCTTGTATGGAGCGGTTCTGTGATTATGCCACAGAAACCTTGACAGCGTTTGAGAGCTTTTTAATAATAAAGAAAACGCATTACAAAATGAAACCTTATCATATACCACAGAGCTGGAGTAAAAACTGTGTTTACTGCCACTTCAGGAATGAACCTCTCAGATTAGGGAAGCTTCTGCTATAGCTAATCCCCAAACTCCCTCTTGTCTCCTACATCAGGAGAACAAGAGGAAGGACTGCAAGAGGAACAAATCTTTTATTTCATTGTGAGCCACGTTTCTTCTTCCTTTGCCTTTATGGCTGGCACATTTGGGGTCCCAGCCACACTAAGACTGTGCCTTCTGCTAAACAGGGACTATAAAAAGCAGGATTGGGCACAAAAATGGAGAAGCGTTCTAATTAGAAAACACTTGAAAAGCACTTTCTGCAGAAGTGGGACTCTCAAAGGACTCAGCTTTGGCCCAATTCTGTACCCCTTACCATTGACTTCAGGAAAATCCAAGTTAGGCCAATGCTATAGAATTTGAAGTGTCAACATTTTGTTTATATCTTTTACTAACTACTATTATTTCTGTATTTTAAAAGTTTTCTCTACACTCCTGACCTATTACTGCTACTGCCTCCTTTTAGTGGATTACTGCAGTTCTCGGGATGACAGAGCCAGTTATCTGGGAGTTGCAACACACATTCTCAACATTGATCAAACACGAACAGAGGCCAGACCCTTCCCACCGAAAGCACTGAAACGCAGTTACCAAACCACCTGGTTTTCTTCTGGCAACACACCGTGAACGGCAGCAGCTTTCAAGTCTCCTCTATCACACGTGCTTTTGCAATTTCTAACATACCAGTATTTTCCAAGCACTTCAGAAGCGAAAACAAAAGAATATGCAATACAGCCTCATCATTTCGCAGCGGGTTATGCTACAGCCACCGTGAACTCAGGCTGAACTTCCTACAGCTACTAGGAACGCTCCTGGAGACCGGCCAAGGACATCTACTGCAGGGTTTGGTCGCTAATAGCACCAGCAGCGAGAATTACATTTCATTAACATCAGTGCGCCTCTGAGGTATCATCTGATGGATGGTCTGTTCTTTAGTCCCAATACATGTGTGTTTACAGTTCTAGCATGTTAGGTATAACAGAATGAGAAGGTTTTTCTTCAGGTGACATTATTTGCAAGTTGGTTTTTTATGACATTTAGATACTTAAATGTTTCTTTATGGTCTGTCTGGCGCCACCACTGGTGGGCAGTGGAAGAAGTGGAAAGAGTAGTAAAGGCAGGCCTTGTTTTTCCTTAACCTCATTTCAATTTTGTTTCCATAATACTTTTCAATTAAAGAGTCAAACAAGAGCACTAACCCTGAGCTAACTCACTGTACAGGTCCACGTGTTGTGCCTCAGGGACATTTAGAATTAAGAAGGGAACACTGTCTTCTAAAAAGGATCATCTACTAGCTTAACATTGAGGTTTGGGTTTGTTTTGGGGGGGGTGTGGTTGGGGTGCTGTTTGTTTGGTTGGTTTTAAACCAGCTTGGTCAGACAAAATAAATGGCTGTTTGTCCAACCTTACAGGCCTCTTCCAGAAATCACTGACTGCTGCTGCCATTAAGGAGCTAACAGAGAAAGCATTATCCGAGGTCAGGAGATTGCTCTAGCAGACTTAAAAACCTGAACATACCTAAGCTCTGCAGTCCAATAAGGAATTGCTGCCTGTCACAGACCTGTATCTCTCCAGCTTTATTTCTCCAGGATAGTTGTTTTTCTTATTGGGAATTTTATGTCTTGTTGTCCACTTCTCAGATTGCTTTTGTCAAATTGCGTAAAACAGCACAGGAGGAGCGAAGTTAATTCCAAATCTACCGTCACGTTTTCTTATTGTAGAGTTAACCAACTGGTTGGTATCTTGTTCAGAACCTCCCTCTTAACTTCTTTAATTCTGCCAAGACCCCAGCGTTTCAGGTAACCTTTCAGCTAACACCTTCAGAGAGTAAGAGGTATTGCTTAAGGTTAAAATTTTTGTTTCTTGAAAGCCACTCAAGACAGGTAGAGTCTCACAGTAGAATTTCTTACTCCAAAATGGAGGAGACTCAGTTCATGGTTTCTAGGCCCTTCCCTCACATATACATGTTGAAATATCCACCTCAAAATTTATTTCACAGGTGATCACTAGAACTGCATTCCGGACATTATTTCAATAAATACATTCACTATTATTCTCCTTCCTCTCTTTCTTCATACCTGTGTTACTCTGTCTTTGTATTGTTTCCGAGATCTTCAAGAGGAAAGTTATTTCTAATAGTCTGTTGAACAGCTGGAACCAAAAAAAACATCCAACTCAAATTTAAGTTTCTCAGAAACACTGAAATAAATGTGAAGCGCACCATAATGACCACATCCAGCTGTACAACAAGAGATGTTTTCCATCAGGACCTCCAAAAACAGAAGGCACAGGCTGGAGTTGTTATCTTTACCAACCTATCTACAATAGGCATAAATCCCCAAAAGGTTAAACTTGGCCAGATAGATGGAGCTTCACTTTTTAATTTCAAGACAGCAGGGCTCTACTTTACTAGACAAGATCTCATCTTACCACTCAGTTTGTCCACTTTTCTTAGGTTTGTAAATTACATAAAATTATTAAATTACGGCCTTTACATCCCTTGATGCAAGCCTATACCTCAGTTTGCATCCATGAACTATAGTCTTCCACGGAAATGAAACTGGAACATACTGCAGAAGGAGGCATTGCTCTTCATCTGTTTTAAGTAACAGATCTTGAACTTTTATCAGCAGGTTCTTTATCCACATTTAACACAAAGAATCTCTCATCTTGAACAAAATAGATTTTACAGTAGACAGTAGTTCAGTATGATTCCTGAGAGCATACAACAGACAGAACACTGCAGGGATTATGAAAGAAAGATTATGACTACTGGATAAATATCAGGATTCTACTTTGAGGTTACAAATAGCAAGAGGGGTAGCAGCAATTCCCAATCACACCGATGTCCATCGGAAATACACTGCTAGGATCTAACAAGTTAAAATGTGGCTGCTGAAGAACATGCACAAAATGCATCTTATGCCCACTGTTCTGTCACTGAATTAGTCACCAGCAATTCCTCCTGCAACGCTTCTGAAGGTTCCCACACTGTGGTGTATTTTCAGAGCTTTGAGTCATTGGGCCAGGAAGGAGACACTCCTGGGTACATTATCTCCTGAAAAAAATGTCAAGTCACACTAAACGGTATTTACCATCATGAAGTACATGCTTCCCACTGGAACCCAAATACAGTTTCAGAGGGAGAAGCCAAGAGGAGGGGAAAAAAGGGAAAAAGCAGCCTCTCAATTCGAACCATAGCAAATTTAAATACGACAGCACAGATATTTGTGTTGCTATTTTGAATACAGTTCAGTCCATCCCTCTAACATTTTCAGCAAGTCCCAAAAGTACCAATTAAGCTACTTCATTTTTATTACTCTTCAGCTGATACAAACTGGAAACTGGCACTCAGGCTAGATTATACCACCTTTGGCCATACCGAGTATTATCTCACTCCCTGAACAGTTTCATTTAATATAATTTGACTTAATAGGGGTTTAACAGGCATTAAGGTATCATTCAATGAAACTACAAGTATGAAGATGAAACTCCTAATTCTTATTTAGGCTATGTTTGTGTAGCATTTGTAAATGCTCCAAGTCACATGGAAGTAGCTTTATTCTTCTTGAGGAGATCAGGTGCTCCGGTAAAATGGCTTATTAGGTAGAGGTGCAACTTCAAGAGGAAAGAAGTGATAACCGACGTCAAAGTGAGGGGAGGGGTACACAAGGAGCTTGCACAAGGAGCTTCCACCACTCAGTATCACATTCCCTTTATTCACTACAGACCGGACAAGTTATTTTTGGGTATTCTGCAGACAGGTAAGAAAAGCTGGAGAAATAAGGTGCAGTTAATCACACAGGCTGTACATCCCAACCATAGGTTCACACGGAATAGTCAGAGAAAGCAGCCTCTGCATCCACACCTGGACAACCTTTTACAGGTGTGTACAATAGATACAAAAAGTAAAAAAAGCATGTCCACAAAATTTTCCATTCAAAACCTCAGAGTATTTGTCATCTACCCCTAACAAAATAAAATTCCATAACTTCAGTTGCTATTCTATTTTTTACTGGTCTATTTTTTTTTTTATTTCAGCTTGTTTATAGACACCATTTTTCTTTACCATGTTTAAAGACACCATCTTTTGCTCCCAGGAAGAAGTTGTGACCTAATTCTTTTAGAAGTGGGGTATGTTAGTGTCTCAGAGATGATGCAATGTTCTTGTCTTCCCAAATATTAGCTTCGTATAGTATCAAAAATCATAATTCAGACAATATTCAAAATCACAGTTAAAGTTTTAGTTTTCTCACATAAGACAAAATATCTGAAAGGTCAGCATTAATTTTTCTTGCAGCACATCCACTCCCACCAGTCCACCATTCAAATACCAATTGGGTCTAAAACCAAATACCTTCAAAGAAAAGCTAAATACCGCTACAAATATATCTCTGAAGCACATCATTTAATCTAACAGAAAACCCGGAGACTCTCTTCCACTCACCGCTTTTCAGAGAGAAGCTGTCATAGCAGTGATGAGTCGTGCTGGTCTATCAAAGATGTTCCAGATCAGGCCATCTCATTTTTGGTAGGGCTTAAAGGCATCAGAATGCTTTATAGCAAATATATCAACCTAAACTAGCTTAAATTGACAGACGTAAAGCTAAGCTGTCAGGCTACTGGAAAACACAACAGGCAAGAGTAATACCCAATGTGAAGGAGATTGCTATCAGTAGGCCAGCAAGACTAAAGAATAAAAAAACATAAATGTGTTAGCTGTGTGTGTACTAGTACACTTTATGATATCAAAAGAAAAGCTCTCTGGGCTTCCGAACTTAGCTATAAGATTCAGAAGAATTATACTGCATAGATATGGTTTCTTTATACGTTATTTATATCCAATTACTTTTCTTATATAGGTTTTCATTAACAGGCTTTTACACTTAATTATTGGGGGGAGGGGGGTGAATTCCCTGAATTGTCCTTCGTGTTTGAGGATCAGAGCTGGAAATAAAAATAAGATTTTCCTCGTGACAGAAGGACAAAGTAAAACTAAGAAGTTGCCAAGGTTATAAAAACCAACCAAACAAAAGCCCAATCAGCAAGGCCAGCTCAGTGAGAGTTAAGATGACTCCAGGTCCCTTTCCACGACTAATTTCCTTTGACTACGATTCCTGTTTTTCTTTCCTGCTTATGACTCATTTACCTGGATGAGTCTATGCACTAAATAAGGCTTTGCTACTCTATGAATGTGTTCATCTTCTCCTTTCTAGAATTCTGTATATATTGTTACAGTTTCTGCTTTACATCCCATAATTACTTGAATCACACATGCTTCTAGAACTCAGTGTGTGGGGTTGGTCTTTTTAGGTAATACCACATAAAGCCTCAGTAGGATTTTGGATAGAGACAAAAATCTTCATAGTATGAATTAAAAAGTCAACTATCCAAAGCTTTTTATTAAGATAGATGACTCCAGTAAAATAATAGCTATTTTCTCTGCTGTATACAGCCACTCCTTTACTTTAATAAACTGCCCAAACCACATGAAGAGAAAAGGAAGCCTGGCTCTGCACATTATTGTGTGTGGTCAGGGTGACAGTGGCAATAACAGCCAGGAAATGAGAAAGCGCGTGGATGACAGCCTCCCACTTCAAGAAAGCCAGCACTGACCTTCGAGATGCTTCGAGTTACTGGTTGTACCTTTGCAGGACCGTAACCCTCCCAGATGCTCCATAAAGTTTATAATTATGAACTACTTGAAAAGGAATAAATTCATGTTTGTACTGTTGGAAATGCCGACACACATGCATCTGGGATGCCTCCTAGCAAAGTGCTGCAGGTTGGTCTGTACATGCATCAGCCAAACAGTTTAGACCTGAACAAAATTCTCCCGTTTATCAATACCAGTTACTGATGTCTCCCTGCAACATATATATATCAGTGAGGAAAACAAGTCATCTGCTGAGGATATGATGAATAACAACTGGCACACAAAGCACACCAAATCTTTTCAAACCATATTCCGCTGGCCATTATCTACCCACGGAAAACACTGCAGAACAGATAACCAGACCTTGACTATTTTTAAGGAGTACCTCCTTCCCTTTCTACCTTACAACCATGATTTCTTGCACAAGCTGGATATTTTTAGATTAATATAAGCAACGCAAACCAATATTGCTTTGATAAGGAACACAGCTGTAGAGAACACAAGAGGAAACAGCAGGTAAATGGTTCTACAGGTAAATGAGGAAAATAAACTTCAGTGATAAATTTGCACAGACAGTAGGAGCAAAATCCTCATTACTGTATTCTCAGCAGCTGTCAATCCTCGTCAGTGATACAGTTTAACCTTACAAAAGAGATTTCAAAACAATATACTCTGCTGACTATCAGGGCATCAATCAAGCAGAGACAGTACAGCTCTAGACGTATGTACTGTGATAATAAAGGGAAAAGAAGGGGTAAAACCAAAATAAGGCAGCGGCTCATGGAGTAGATAGGCAAAGCTGACCCCAGAAGCCAGGATTAAATCATTCCAGGTCACGCATCTTCCATGAAGCGTGTTAGACTAACTGACAATTCGATAGCTACATGTTCTTTAGCCCTATCAGTAAAAGCACTCTCCTCCAGACTTGTTAGACAACATTATCTGCGTTACTGATCTTTTTATACCTATTTTTATTATGATCTGCTATCCTAAGTTATCTCAGGCTGGAGATTTTTTGCAGCAGTAAATTTTAATGCACAGTGCACTGAATATCAACAACAACAACTACAAAATCACACACTGTGTAGAAGATAGCAAGATTTTTTTCCATTGCAGTATGGCAGGACCTCTTACTCTCTTCTTTTATTTCAATACCATCGTGCTACAAGATGTACAGAGAAATATCTGTGTTTTCTTGATACTTAAAGTAGTCAGCGCTTAAACAATCAGCACAATACAGAAATGGCAAAAGGTTGCTTTGGAAAATATAGCCTCTATTGATACACAGATCAAGTACAGAAAGACAGCAACAGAATAAATCTTCTTCCACATAACATCCTAATTAAAGGGCTCTGCCCTGAACCAGGGAGAACAACTGTCCTAATGCCATATCAGCATTTTATTTGCTCTCCTTCCCATGGCTACATACTGCCTTCGCAGCTATTAAGTTACATTAGGCCACCATTTGTTTAAATTTTTCCTAAAACGCAAAATATTCAAACTCTAAAATATCAACTCTTCAACACAGGCTTAAAAATACAGCTTCTTTGTGTACCATAATTCCCTTAAGCACTATATACTCTGCATTGACCAGAGACTTACTAGACACAGGTATCCAAAATTCACAATTTCTATGCCGTTGAAAGTTCTACATACGTACTTATTTTTTTTTAAATAAGTCTTAGTTTCATATTAAGCGTGGGACAGAAGCGAAAGCAAAGGTGGAAGCAGACCATAAAACAGACCTCAGAGCCCAGCAGGCTCTGGGGTTCCCAGCGCTGCACCAGGGACACCAGCAGCGCTGCGCTCTCATCCCAGGGCAGCAGGTGCTGGAAACCTGAAGTACTTCGGAGCCCTGACAAGCTGACAAGAAAGAAGGTATGTTTCTCCAAAGGCATCCTCTCTTCCAGGGGACACCTGTCAAGATTGACACCTTTCACTTTTGACAAAGTCACGTTTTGCGACAAAAAGAATACATTTCATGGGAGCACTCCTGGTGAGCTCTGCTCACGGTAAGAAAATGCATCCATCAGATGTAGCTTAAATAAAAACAAGTCCATATTAATTATATAGAGCTGGGCTGGTACCTGGCTCACTCAGGTCCAGAAATAGCAGTCACATCACTTTACTCTTAGCCAGCGCTCCAAGAAGGTCGGAAGACCCCCGCACACGCCAACCACTTGACAGAAACGTCGTGCTTTGCACGAGGAACACGATCGCTCCCTCGGGAGTCACCATCACGCTCTTGCGAAGGGACCTGGCTCACTCCAAAGCACGTCAGGCAAGAGTCCCTAGGGCCTTCCATCAGCTCCGTGTGCTACGCTTCACGCGAACACCACTGCCTGAGGCACCGCGCCGCTAACCGACTCCATCACGGCACCGCGGTGACTCAGACTGCCGGGCACAGCACTCGCAAGGGCAAATATACGTATTGCTTTTTTTGTTGTGGTTTTGGGGGGATTTTTTATGGAGTCGTTAATATAATGCACGTCATAAGGTATCACGTACCACGCTTGTACGTTTCCTGTAGGTCAGAAAACTTCAGGAAATTATTCCTGACTTTACACTAAAATTAGGCTTATGCCAGAACCTAGTATCTGCCCTTGCCAAGGCTGCCGGACTCCTTGACAGTTTTTCCACAAATTTTCCCACAACGGCAGCCTACAGCCGTCAAATCATTTTAAGTTATTACTAATAGATTTAAAAACATGATGTTGCAAAATAAAGCAACTATCTTTTCTAATGATTTCCATAAATTCAAGATGACTTCCTGACCTTTTCCTACTTTTCAAACCAATGATGTTTTTCTTGGTCAGCCAAGATTTCATTCTTGGGACAAACTGCAATAAATATAAATAAATTTAAATATATTTTTTATAAAGCATATATTTTCATAGTTCCCATTCTGATTACATTATATGTCCTATGCTGACCTCATCCATCCCCTCTTCTTGCAACTTCATGAGAAAAAAAAAATGAGTTGTCATATTGAATTTGACATTTCTTTTGGATACGCATCCTCTGCTAAGTAAGCCCTCACATGTTTCTCACCTGAAATGTAAGGTGTTATGTTCTACTGCTTCGCCGCCCGACACTTTGGCCAGCAAGCTATTTACGTTATTTATCATGCTCAAGAATCTTCCTTACAGTAAAAGTAGTTCAACTTTTCTCTAATTTGCAGGAACCGATACCTACTGGGTTCTGAAATCTTAAGGGCAGTAAATAAACAGGCCTTTGCAGCGCACTAAACAATATTAAAAGCCTTAATATCAAAACCAAAAGCTTCCTGGAAGGGTGACCCCACTATCCTGGCGTTGGCAGAGCAGGGCAACCCTCCCTCTCCATACCATCCATCTTGCATTCACCTGCCCTTGTTCTACAGCAGGCATACGTGGAAGCCAACAGAGCCCTCAAATTTCATTTGTGCCCAGATTTTTTGCCAACTAGATATGAAACATTGTGTTTAATGTATTTAAAATCCCACAGGCTGCCATGTAAAAAAAAAACCAAAACAAAAGTATTCCGTATTCAAGCCACAACTACAAACAAGCACTTGCTTGATAGCAGGAAGACTAAAAAGCTTAGAGGGGTCGAGGGGATATCATACTACTTCCCCTTATCAGTAAAAGCTATTTAGTTCATATACTGCCTCAATGGTTGTGATCTCAAGATGTGGTTTTGGGTTGGTTGGGGGTTTTTTAATCAGGTTTTAAAGTGTGTGTTCTCTGCAGAACCAGTTCTGTTTAGAATATTTCAGTGTGTTTCTCTGCCAAAGTGAATTTAGAATTCTGTGATGAACCCCTCATTTTTTAAACCTGACACGGTACTAGACTGAAAAATATACACACACAGTATACGCATACACACTTCATTAACATAAGTTTCTCTAGGAGGGAAAAAAAATCTAACTTCATTTTCACGACTTGGCCTTCACTGGGACAGGCACTACAGAGGCTAACCTAACTTCTTCTGACCTGTTAACGAGACCTCCCTTTTTCCACACGCATTATGTATTCCACACTACTTAAGGAAGAAAGTTAAGCTGCACTCTGTGTAAGGCAGTCCGCTTGGCTCGAGCACAGGAGCTGCGCTTCATCTCCTCTCCAATCAATAATCCATAAACTAGGGTTGAATGTGCAGGCTGTTTGCCAGCCAGCTGCAGCCGAGATCTCTTCTTTTCTAAACCTCTTCTTTCATGGTTCAATCAGCTCTGCCCAAAGGAAACGTTTCACATGAATAAAACAAAACCCTATGCCTTTCAGTACTCTACTTTGTCATTTATTCCCCTGCAGACCAGTGTTTTTCACATGCAGCCAACCCAGATTTTAACGAAGCCTGGAAGAAACCTGCATCAAGATGGGTGTTGTCCAGCTTTCCCCTAGAAACAATCGGGTCCACTGCGAAATGCAGTGATACACAGAGCACCTTGTGTGAAGTTTCAGGTTTTAGTTTCAAAACTATTAAATCTAGGGAGGTTTATGTATTCGCAAACTTGCAACTTTACAGGCTTTCATTAGCTGTACAACGCACACACGCAAGATTGCTGTATACAAGTTTCTGTGCCTTCAACTTCACATTCAGGTTTTTTATTTACTTCAACTAATTTACCACTATAGAGGTAAATTTTGAAAGTTTTCTTTTAAAGCATCATTTCAGCATGCTTGACTTTTCAACCCTGGTATCCCTGAAGCTATTATAGTTGGCTTTAATTAACCACTTGGGTTAGTGAAACCTTTGCCAACGACCTCAGAATCTGAGGACAGGTATGCAAAAGCAGCATTTAATTTTTTAATAAAGCCAGTAGAAAACCACAGAAAGCAGTAGAATGGTATCACAATGCTGGTGCCTACAGCCAGAACAGAAGAGTGCAGGTTATCCAATATCAAGCATATAATATTTTCTTTCATGTAACTGAGCTAATTTGTTCTTGTGCTCATTCTGTTGTTGCATTACAATCAACTCTCTGAGTTAACATATTTATGTACTTCAATTATGGACACGTAGCCCTGTACTTATTTTTAATTTTTCAGGAATTCAAATTTTTTTCACCTAGGAAGGTGGAAAAAAAAAGCCCCAATCTTTTTTAGTGAAGACCCCAGGACGGATTTTTGTTCTTTCTTTGCTATTTGATATCAATAACTGGGAAGAAAGCAGAAAAATATACTATTAAAAGTGTAAGGATACCAGAAAGTGAACACGTGTATCTATAGCTCCTATATAAGCAAATCTCTTCAATACAAGATTTCTCTGGGAGATGGAAGTGTTGCGTGTGTACACACAATGCATTAGCTAATGATAGCCTGAATTGTAATTGATACTTGATCTTTTCAATTTACGCCAAGATAAGTAAAGGAGAGACGGGGGCAGAGAGCAGTCTTACAAGTCTTAGTTTTAAATTTTTAATTTTAAAAAGTGTTATTTCAGCTGCAGCGACAAAACTAAAGCTACCTTGGAATTTAAATCATTTGTCAGCTCCTGTGCTATGGGAAACATTACATCTGAAAAAGAAAAGATTCATTTCAGGATTATAAATTCCCTCAGAACATTTCAGTGACTAGTATTTCCATCAAAAAGCTGGTTTTTGGAGGGCTCCTTGCTTTCAGCTTTACCCATCACCCCAGTTAAAAAATATATACACAAGAAGCTGATCCAATGACTTAGGATCCATTGTAATAAGATATGCACCTCAAGCAACTAGCAGAGTAGCAAAATGGTACAATTTAAATTTTTTAGATGTACCACAGTACTAAGGTCAAATTAAAATTCAGAAGAAAACACAAACATGATACGAAAGAGGAGAGCATGAGTATTCTTGTGCTTTTTTGCTTGTGAGGTACCAACTGGATTTATGAAACCTACCTTTTGCACGTAACTATGTGCCTACTGGTCTAGCATTCCTGCCTCTTAACAACAATTTTAGCTTTTCTGTTATTATCAAGTTGTAACAGGAAATAAACCATCATTTAGGAAATAAGTGTATATTATCCTGCCTGTTTCTGTAACAGTCCTGCCATGGGTTGTTGGTTCTTTTGGGGTTGTTCCCCCCCAGCCACGACCTGAAACATGGTGCTCTGAAGGAAGACAGAAGACATCCAGCATTGCCATCACCTCACCCCGTTTCCCAGTAACAGTCACTTTCCCAAAGGCTTGGACTCAGTCATTAGTCTGACGAGGGACACAGAGGATGTCATGTGTTTGGAGGGCAGTATTACTGGCTCTCCATCCATGCTGAGTCAGATGACACCCAAAATGGCATTAAAGGTATATCTGTATATATATTTTTTTTTAATTAAGAGAACAATTCCTGCTGTAGTGGTGAAAAAAATTTTTAAAAATATGTTTATCGTACAAATTTCAATTAAAATACATTTCATACAAGAAGCAATCTATACTCAAAAAAATTCTCTTCTTTTTTTTTTGCAAAGAGAAATACTTTTAAAGAAAGCCACACATTCCCAGTCACCTTCAGTCTGTCACAACCTCAATCTGTGACAGAATGTTTCCGTTTTCAGTTGAAATACCGGTGGGGTCAGGGGAACTAGGGATCTCCCCATCTTCTCAGATCTCAAGACAGCCTGCTGATATTTAAAGCTGCACCGAGGACAGTGTCCAAAAGGGATGTTTTGGATTGTAATATAAATGCATAGCAGGATGCACATCTCCACGGGGCAAACAGCCAAGTCTGTTCAACATCTGCTGCAGAGAACCTGACCGTGGGTAAGAAGCTCCACAGATACACTTGCCACAGGATGTAAACCAAAACTATTAAAATTCATAGGGTACAACACAAGAATGAAAATACAGGAAGCAGGACAATATTAAAGCTAGGAGGAGAGATCAGGTTTTACACTTTCCAATTGAGTTCATGCTCACAATTCTAAAAGACTTGCCACCAAAAAAGTCATCTATATTGCTGGCAGACAGACATTGCCTTCGGGACAGTACTTCTATTTTTAATTTCTAGGGCATTGTTCTATCCAGCGTGCAGGCAAGGAGGGGGAAATTCTTTAAATTGAAACCTACTGAAGACTAAAGCCATTCAGCGTTAAAGTGATTTCTGGTTACAGCAAGGAGCAGACAATGCATTTTATTGAGAAATAACTCAATCGCCTGCATAAGAGCTGGAAGTAATCATCTGCTTTTACAAACCTACCCATCGCACCGAACTTCACTTGCTATATTTTACACAGTGACATCATGATGTAATTTTACTGCTGCAGTTGCATGGTGTGTAATGATATCTGGACTGTAATTACACATGGTGAAGCACCTATTTGGATAACATGGCCACAGCACTGGGTGATGAATTGCTGCACTACCTCTTCGACATTACTCAAAACATACCTGGCAGGAGGGAGATCAACTCCCCTTTAAACTCAAGCTGACCCAAGGAGAACAATAGTTTAGAATATTTCAATCAATGATCAAGAATTTATTTCAAAAGTAATCGTTAAAGGAACCCTACACTGGGACAGCAAAACCCTCCGGGCCAAGAAGGGCAGCGGTGTCCTGGGCTGCATGAACAGGAGTGTGGGCAGCAGGGCGAGGGAGGCCATCCTGCCCCTCTGCTCTGCCCTGGGGAGGCCGCAGCTGGGGTGCTGTGTCCAGTGCTGGGCCCCCAGTGCCAGAAGGACAGGGAGCTGCTGGAGCAAGGCCAGCGCAGAGCCACAAGGATGCTCAGGGGATGGAGCATCTCCCTGGTGAGGAAAGGCTGAGAGACCTGGGCTTGTTCAGCCTGGAGAAGAGAAGGCTGAGGGGGATCTCCTCAGTGCTTATCAGTATCTGAAGGGCGGGTGTCAGGAGGGTGGGACTGGGCTCTTCTCAGCGGTGCCCGACGACAGGACAAGGGGCACCGGGCACAAGCTGGAACACGGGAAGTTCCACTGAAACCTGAGGCAAAACCCCTTTGCTGTGCGGGTGCCGGAGCAGCGGCCCAGGCTGCCCAGAGAGGCTGTGGAGTCTCCTTCCCTGGAGCCATTCCCACCCCGCCTGGACGCGGTCCTGTGCCCCTGCTCTGGGGGTGCTGCTCACGCAGGGGCTGGACGGGGGGAGCTCCGGAGGGCCCTGCCAGCCCCCGCTGTTCTGTGAAAACACATCCTCTTTTTCCCTTCCCCAGCTCAACCCTTACTGCTCTCCCTTGTTACCGTTCATACTTTAGAAGAGATACTGAAACCCAGTGCAAAAGGGGGAAAAACACCCCAAACTTTTAAAATAACACCATTTTATTGAAGAAGCAATGTTCAGCCTCTCACCAAATGATGCCTCACACATACAGAGGATTTTCTGTTCTCCCCGGGAGTGGGCACAGCCCCCTGTGTGGGTGCAGGGCAGCTACAGGTATGCGGGGTGCAGGTAACGTCAGCAGGGTTCAGAAGCCTCTCGCTCCACGCGAGCCGAGTGCCGCCTCCAAGATCAGCACGGGCAGCTTCACCTCACGGGAAAACTCCTGCCGTTCCCTTCAGCCCAGCGATCCAAAAGCTTCCCGTGCCGAGAAGCGCCTCTCGCCACAAGAAAGCTGTGAAATATTTTTGAAAGTTTCCAGTTCCAAGAGGCATTTCTGGAGCAGCCAGCTGCTGGGAGCATCTATTTTGCTAGAGGAAAGCAACTCACACCTGCAACAGACACAGCCAGCATCCAACGCAACTCTAAGGACATCTGAAGTCCAAGCAAGCATTTTGTCATCCTGTTTTTACAGTTAAAACACCTCTTAAAAAAAAAATCTTAATTCCTTTACAAAGTGGACAGAGTTTCTTTTAACTTCTTATTTATTCTTTAATTTATTGGGAGATTTTTTTTCCCCCCTCTACCAACTTACAGACTTTATGTAACAAAGCTTCAAGTAAAATCAGAGTAGTGTTTCATTATCTGCTGTAAATAACAAATGATCTACTACCTCAGAGCCTTCACTGAGCACTGGTCTACTAAAATCTCGGGCAAAGAGCCAGATTCTGGATTTGTGAATACGCATGTGCCTCTCACCGACTTCAGTGTGAGCCACGTGAATGAATCTGAAAGCTGAAGCTGGCTCCAATTCATGTTTTAAGCCTAATGAACTGGTAATAAACAAATTATTTGCTCCATTTTTGCCTTGTATTTTTAATAAGATATATTAACAGCAAGATTAGGTAAGAGAAATGGAGCACAAACAGCAATTCCCAACGCACGGCTCCTCACTGATCTTAAGTATCTCTGGTAAAGTCAAAAGAGTAGACAAGTTTGGGACAAAAAAATACCAGAATATAATTATTTTTTTATTTTGTACTTTCTGTTCTGCGCTGGATATAATTCAAAATATATATTTATTGCACATAAGAAAAAGGTTAGTAATACAAACCAATTCACTTGGCTTCGGTTGAGTTCAGTTTTACCCACTGCATAGAAACATCTATTAGAGGAGCGCCCCATCAGCCAAAAGAACAGGGGCAGAGCAGTGAGAGTGATCGACAGACAGTAAAAATAGCAGAGAGAGTAGGGAAAAAAAAAGCACGAGGGTCAGATGGATCAAAAGCAACCTGACCAGTGCAAGGCAGAGGCGAAATAGCAGGTACCAGACGCAACTCTTCTGAGCCAAGGACATGAAACTGGATTTCTTGTATGGTTGCTACAACACAATTCGACTCCCTTCAGCGTGCTTTAGGTGTTTTATATATATATATGTGTGTGTGTGTGTGTGTGTCTGTGTGTGTGTGTGTGCGTATACAACAAGGCAACTACACTACTAGAAACTGCCACAGAAACCAGTTATAAGCTGGAGTTGGGAGTCCTGTGATTCAGGCTGTGGTCTGAATTAGGATTGCAAGTTCTGTGTCCTGGAAGGACAAAACCCCACTTATATTCTGTTTAATGTGAATATCATAACCGTATTTCATTAAATGATTTGAGCAAAAGTCAATATTGCGGCTTATCAAACCTACCATGCTTGTTATTTGCTTGTTGTTTGTTAAACTAGGTTAATAATATTTCTTCAATTTATTGCAACTTTCATAATAAATCTGACAAAGCGCTGCACTACTGCCATCCACGTTCATCTCAACGGGTAGCTTCTAGAGACTACCATTGATTTCTGAATAAATATATTTGAAAATCACTCGCCATTTAATGTCCCCTTGAGAAAGATTTGGCCCATATAAACACAATTATTCCTGATTGATTTACAGAAACTAATTTAACTGAATAAGTAATGAGAGTGTCTTTTCCCAGTTGGGTAGGAAAAGTAAAACAAAATATCCATGTGTCCCTTGAGAAGATGCAATAAAATGAAAATATTTCTAAGCTAGGGACTTGCCATAGTGGTGTATACAGTGGAAAGGAATATTTCAAAACCTACCGCACCTTTCCATTTCTTATGTAATTCTAGAACAACTCTGCAGATGACATTACTGGTACGAGAAAATATTTAAATGAATATCAGCAGGACAAGATGCAGAACCAGTCCAACACTTGAGACAGAATGGCGTCACCTTTTCTTGAAAGCAAAACAGCAGCGCAAGATTGACCAAATGACATATTCCTTCTTCACCGGCACCAAAGGCAGTTGAGTTTCCTATCACCGACCCAAAGCTCCCAAGAAATTACAAATAGCTTTCACAACATTAATCGTAAACGGCCTCTCCCTTGCTTTTAACAGCACTTCACAGCCGAGGCACATATAACTGAACTGAGATTTGGCTGCTTCCATGGATTCTGCTTCCTGACTGTATTTACAAAAGTGAACTTGCTGGAAGCTGTTAAAAAAAAATAGATTAAAACTACTAAAGCAATGGTTCAATATAACTAAAACAGACTGGAAAAAGGTAGCCCCTTTAAGATGATAACTTGACATCTGCTGCACCAGATGGGAAAAAAGAAAGGACGCGACCCATTTGCCAGCCTTGTTTTTTAATTGATCCATTCCTGGTTGTTTCTCAAGTTGAAACAACCCTCCACATTCCTAGGAAATTGTCTTATATTTGGCTCCAAATCTGCTTCTTACGGGAGGGTAAGGTCCCTCTTCCCCAGTTTTTCCTGACTGACCCTCCTGCTGTCAGCACCCCCGGCTCCCACCTCCCCAGCTGCCTCCCTGCTCTCCCCTTGTACTCCTGAGGTTTTTCTACCCGAACAAGCTCATTGCTCCCAGGGAAGAAGAGTCTCCCCTTCCCTCAAAGGGGCTGTTTGATCTGACCCAGGCTATCACGGGCTGGACTGCACAAAATAGCTGTCTGTCATCTTGCCAGCCATACCCTTTCCAACAAGTCATAAAATACATACAGTAAACTGTAAATAGACACAACCGATATGTCTACCCTTTATTACCAAAGATATTTACATTTCTACAGTCAACTGTCCTAATTTAACTTAGACTGACCTACTTAGCTCCAACTATTTTTAACTCATCATGTGTTGAATAATAGTGATTATTGAGAAACTACTCCCCGTTCCCAATGAGAACATTTTTCTTTCTTTGAATTTTGCATTTTTATAGAAAATACGAAGTTTTCCAGTAACTAAGGCTGAATATTTTAGTCTGAAAAATACTAATTTTGAAGAAAATATCTAAGAAATATATCTAGAAATAACTCTTTGCACCGTTTTCCCACCACCACCTGGGGAGGGTTTTAATGGCAGTAGATCCTATGTTTTTACCAGCTTTACTAAAAACAGTCCCAACATTTCCCCCCCCCTCCTCTTACCTCACACTAAAACTCCTGACCTTCCCAACTGAATGATGACCCACCACCTGCATCCTCCTTCCTGCCCCAAGGCCTCAGCTGAAGGCACCAGCACCACACAGCTCCCCCGAGCAAGCCTGCCCGCTCCCAAGTGCTGGGGACCACCTGCATCCCCCCACAGGTCTTGGCTGCCCCTCCAGTGGGTATGCATCTAGTTAGCTTAAAATCATCTCTGCCAAGTACTGATGGGAGCAGAACTATGACAGCTTGGAGCTCAACACGGGCTCCAAAACTTGACTAAAAGAACTGGCTAGCCCAAGCAGGGCTGCGTGTTGCCATAGGTACACCGTTGTCATTACTCAAACCATCTAGTTTAAAGTTAGCAACACTCTGTCCCCACCAGCTCCAGTCCCACCTATGACTGCTGTGGAGACACACATTCTGATTATTTATAACACACAGGTCTCCCACAAAGAGTAATTTTCACGGTGTCTAAAGAAATACACAGTTCAGTTCCTCCTTTCCTCCCCACCCAACTGCCAAAGCAGCAGGCATTTCCTTAAAAACGCCCTGCTGAATTTCTAAAGACGGTGTGCATGTAAAAATAGAAGTGGTTTGGCACAATGAGATCCCAGGGAATAAATCGGCTCACTTCAACTTGCAACACAGAAGAACAATAGTCAAACTGAAAAGGAGGACAGAGATCTGTATTCAAAATCACTTCCAAACTATGGAGGGGAGATGCTCAAGAATGACAAACTTACAAAATCATTAGAAAACGTGAGAGAGCGTTTCAAAAGCAGAGCGAGGCTATACATTCCCAAGGGTCAAAAGCAGTTAGCTGCCCATCTTCCATAATGGAAAATTACTTGATCAGGCCCAGGGCTATTTTTCTAACCTGTAAGCTCCATTTAAAGTAATTATCTGGTCCATAGGTCTAGCTCCCTTTTTACTCTTATTGATTAATTCTACCCGTCTTCAAAAATGCTATTTAAATTCTTATTTAGGAAAAAAGACAATGAGCTTTTCTGCAGGTGTTAATGATATCGGAGACCTTCCTCTATTTTGAAGCATCCTACATTTACACAGAATCTTCAGGATAAAGATTACTAGCACACACTTTACAATTATGTAGTGGCACAAACAGAATTAATTAGATCCACGCGTTCAGAAGCATCACTGTCTGTATCATTACAATACATGAACCGCAGAGACTCTGCCAGCAGCCAGGACTGCTCAGAAACATTATCCCCAATGCCACAAAATCTATCAGGAGAACCAAATAAAAAGCCAGGACACTGCTGAAACATTAACTTCCCAGCTCACTGACTAGTAATTTTATCTTTGATCCAATAGCTCAAGTCCTCCCTGCAAGCTCCATTATGGCAAGCAAGCATACCCTCTGAAGAACGCCATTGGGGGATATTAATATTTTTTTTAAAATTAAGTCAGGAGGGAATTATTTCTGAAAAACAGAGCTGATGATGATTAGAAAGTTCATTACCTACATAAAAACTGTACGCGTGAACGGTGCAGGCTGAAGAGCGGGCACGGGTACGCCTCCCGGCTGGTACTTCTGCAGAACCATGCCTCTCCCCTCAGCCCTTTCGC
>VZTV01019414.1:0-12682 GCA_013400875.1 Anhinga rufa
ATTGTCAAGCAGATATGATTGAATGTAATATAAAAAGCTATGCAAAGAACTCTCCTCTTAATATTTTTGCTCTGTCTTTATTTTCTTACTCTCCCCCAGTCTTTTTAAAATCAGTAATTCAACTGTAGTGATATTTCATTATATACCCAGTATATCATGCATCTTTAAAAAAGAAATTATAATTCTTTTTTGTTATTTGTGCCAAAAAATATATATCAGATAAACAGAATAATAAACTGAAAGTAACTTCTTGAGAAACACAAATCTGCTTTGAGCAAGAATATAACTACTGGAATTAATTTATAGAAAAAATCATGTTAAAATATAGGAGTTATAAATCCAGGGACCAAATATTATGGTAAAACCTGTAGCTTTCTAGGCTAGTGATACTGGAAACTGACATACAACTGCTAAAAGAAAATGCAGAAATGCTCTTTAACTTAAATAAACATTTTTTAAACTAGCTTTTCCATATTTTTTATTATTGCTGTACATGTGGATGCCAATTCTTTGATATACTGTTCTCTTCCTACATCTGTTATTTTAAGACTAGATGATCTCAGCTATTCTGTACTTTCAAATAATATATTCTGTTTCATCTCATTAATACACATTTCTTCCAGTTTGGTACAAAATAATGCTCTCTGTTCTGATTTTCTTGTTTCATCAGATCCAGAATTTATAATGCATATACTGAAGAGTTCTACTTTGTTAATGATGACAATCAAAATATAATTGAACAGTTTTTTAAAATATGATGGAGATATGTTCAAGACTTATAAAATTTTGGTTTTTCTGTTTTTCAGAATCAAGGAGAAATATCCCCAAGCATTTGATGACATATGCCTTTATTCTGAGGTATCCTACTTGTTAGCACATTGTACGTTTCGACTTCCATCTCGAAGGTTCATTCAGGAGCTATTTCAAGATGTGCAGTTCTTACAAGTAAGTGAAGGGCTCAAATGCATTGAATGCACCAAAATGTGCCAGCTGGGTTCTGAATAAAAGATGCTTTCAGATATGTCTTAAAGGAAACCATTTTATGATGTGTCTCTAGTCAAATCTGTAACAACATTAATACTTCACGTGTCTTTTAGATGCATGAAGAAGCAGAGGCTATTTTAGCAACACCAACAACACAGCCTGTGATCGATACATCAGCTGAATCCTGACCTCTGTCTCATGCAGTGTATTGCATTTCTGAAATCCTTGGACAACCTCAGACTGACTGGACAAAAAGCTTGGAGCATCATCTTCTAGACTGTTCCAGAAGCTACTGGTACCTGAAGACTGAACTGAAAACTTTTTCTTCCTCAACCAATTACTGCCCCAGTCTTTTGAGCCCTTTGGGAAGTTATTAAACATTACCATAGTTTTAATAATAGTAATTACCAGTATATGCAAGAGCCAAGCACTGAACACCTCCACAAGTTTTCATTTCATTTTCTACCATAAAATTAAGAAAAACAAAACAAAACACAAAAAAAAAACCCACAAACAAAACAAAAAACCAAAAAAAAAAAAAAAAAAAAAAAAAAAAAAAAAAAAAAAAACAAAACAAAACAAAAACAGGACAACATGCAGAGACATCTTTTTTGATTGACTTCTGATTCTGTTCCAGAGAAGCAGAATGAATGCTGCCTTGCTTTTTAAACCCTGGATACCAGGAATCAGAGATGAGGGTGCATTCCATTGCCAGCAATGGGGAGCCATGCTGTAATCATGGACACCAGGGGATTAATGTTAGCCCTTCTCTGTTGTTTTTTGTACTGTTTATAACACTACTTGGGGGTTTGTAACTTCAGACAGAAAGAAAAGCCTCTGTGAATCTGAGGTTTCCTTTAAGTTATTTTAATATTGCTATAGTTGTAAGTCATTCTATTAGCAGTCTCTCCAATCTCATTACACTTATGTACATGTATCTTATCTGAACCAGTTAAGGATTTTCACTACAGTTTTTGATTTTAAAAATAACAAAATGCTGAAATCAGACTGTTTTCCCTGAATGATACGCATGTGTTTCTACAGTTCTACACTCATGCTCATATAGTATGAATATTGGTCTTAACTCTGAACTAAAATCCTTTAAAAAGCATGATTTGTATCAGATAAATGAATATTGTATAAACTAAACTTGAAGACATTTAATCATTGCTGCTTTTGTGAGAAGACATGAGTGTTTTCCAAGTTCTGTGGAAACAGCCTTTTATAAAAGCAAAGGTTTATTTGAATTTCCAGTGGATAAGTGATCAAGCATCAGATAGGACTAATAATTGTAGTGAAAAGCCTTAAGTACCAAATTTTGGAGCAGCAGTACTTATAATTTTATACTGGTATTTAAGATGTGTTGCAAAAGTTGAATGATACAGTGACTGTTAATGACTGAAATAATTGCCTCTGTCACCTTACTAATGAGGTTTCTAAATTAATGAGTACAAGCTTAAAAGAAAAAAGTAGGAATCCCCATCACCTTTAATCATGGATCTAAAGATTCAAAGCCTTTATACAAAGGTAATATAAATATATGCAAATGTGTACATACAGTAGCATGGTCACCTTTGTTAGAATGCCTGTAATAGAAGGGATTACCCTTTGGTTTTGATATAGGTGAATAATTCAGCTGGGCTGTACTAAGTAGAACGTATTTTTATCCATTCACTTCTACCATTTTTTATAATTGTCAGATTAATACTTAAGATAAGTGAAATTTATCCTGATGCTCATAACTCTGTTCTTACTAGCTATGCTACTGGAGATCTCAATAAGTAGTCCTGTGAACAGTAAAACACGATTCCTAGTGAAAAATAGAATTTATTTGTTCTTACTCAAAATTTCATCTTGCCACATAAGCACTGCTTTGCAGCTATCACTTCACTGAGTTCTTGAGTGCACTGCATACCATCAGGTTCTGGTAAAGCAGATTGCAAGTCGCTGCTCATAGTCAAACTTAGTTCCTAAGATTATCTTTTCATGAGTTCCCACTGAAAGAAGGAGCAAAAAGAAACTGATTCAACTCTTCTGTGGTCAGTGACACAAAACATATATCTATGTGTCAAGGCATGTTTGAAATGCTCTGAAAACATACCACACCAGTAACTATTGGACTTCTCTGGTCATAAGAAATAAATGCTTCTGTAAAACCAAAATGTCAATCACAGTAGACCAAATAGTGGTATAAACTCCAAAGGAAATAATGTAGTTTTCCCAAAAATGGGGCTAGCATATCTCATATAGTAGTTTCAAACACTACCTCAGTTAGGCTAGAGTATAGAAGATTTGTTTTAATAACTAGATGAGGTTACTTCAGCCAACTCCATGTCATTTTTTTTCTGCAGTTAAAGCAAAATAAACAAGTTTTATCACCTGTATTTAAAAAAACACCTTTGTTCATTTGTTACTGGTTTAACCTATAGCACTTAATGTAGAAAGCGCCATAGGAAGGCCTCTGCTTATAGAAACATAAGCAGAAATCATGTCAATGTACTTTTGAAAGAATCTCTATCCTGAAATGTGTATGTGTTCTGAAATACTCGCTTGTGTGGGGATCCATGACAACAGAAACTTTGATGTACTAATTATAGCTGCAAAATGTTATAAAATGTGATTTTTTTCTTCTGAAAGTTTGAGTGTCAGTAGATTTCAACAAGTATGTATCAAGGTTGTAAAGTCTACTGTGCATAACATTATTATATTTCTAGGATTAATTTACATAAAGCTCACATTAATGTTTTGTTTCAGTTGGCAAATGAAGGGGATACTGCTAATTTGATATTGACCTAGTTATAAACTGTGAATTTCTAATTCTATCAGTTTCTTTTTTTAAATATACCTGACGAAGTTGTTCTTTGAGTTTTTTTTTTTTTAGCTTCATGATAAAACTTCAAAAGAAAACAGTAATAAATAAAAATTGTGCTTATATTAACCCTAATAAAGAATCCTTCCACTTTTCCTAGAAGGGCTTGCAAGGGAAGCTGACAGACCAGCTGCTTTGAATTTTTCCAATCCCAACAACTGGCCATGTTGAATAAATGGTATAGCATATAGGGTTCACTTACACTATATACAAATACAGTTTGGTTGCTGTGGCAAAGAAAACTCCTGAATGATTCAACATGCTAACACAAAATACTCGGCTCTAGGCTGAAAGCATTTGTGGGAAAGAGGCTGGCTGTGAAACCAGTCGCATTTAGTCTACTGCCTTAGCTGCCCAACTTTCTTAGTCTGTGTTTACAGTCAGTGGGAAGGGATAGCCCTCTCCAGAGGGAAGAGAGCTAACTGATGGGCTCCCAGTTACTTCCCTGAAGGCCTGTTTCTCTCCACTGAGTGGGGAGGAGGAAAAAGCTGGGTGCTGTGAGTGTCCTTTTGGAGAGAGAGACCTTTTCTATTGTCTAAAATTAGGAGATGCTGAATGCTGCCAGCTGTCGTGGGCATCTCTGGGAGCTGGAGATGACCAGGCTTTGAGGTGCCCGAATTGTATGTTGGGCCCTCAGCATGCTGTATTTGAAACAACAGTCGCTTTTCCTCATCTGACAGGTCTTCTTTGACCTGACAGACTCAGCCTAAATGTGCTCTCATTGCGTTTTGTTGTTGTTTTTTCCTAAGACGCAATGAATTCAGTAGTTTAGGGTACAGTGGATTGGCACACTGAGGGAAGGCTGACCTTATGAACATTTAAAAAGGCAGTAGTGAGAATCCTGCTTGTCTTTTTTTGTCATTTGATTTTGAAATATACGTAGTGGACTTGAATGAGAGTTGTGATTTGCAGAGAGACTGAAAAAATCTATATCACCTTTACTAGGTGCCTGAAGAGAAAGGTAGCTATTTGAGAAATAGGCAATAATGAAAGCCTAGTGAGAGACAAAAGAGTTGTTGCTTCTTCTTAGTCTGTGTTCTGGATTTGGTATTTGGCTTTTTGGACTGCAGGAAGCTGGTGTACCTTGTAAGTGAGCATGAGCTCAAGCTGAGCAGTCGCAGTAGAATTCTTGCCAGGCTTCAGAGCATCTCTGAGGTTGTTGCTTGCCTCCTGGCAGTGCTGCACAGAGGCCCTGTTCCTTGGAGCTTCACTGGGGCCAGCTGAAAGCAGGTCCTGTAATTTTCTTTTGAAGTTATGCTTCTGCCATCATGTGCTTATTAAAGGTATACCAGATGAGAGTAAAATCTGAGAACTGCAAAAGACCTTTGGGAACATGCTAGAAACCATGTTTGCATTTCGCTAGAAGTCCCCCATCTCCTTGGATTTTGTTTAACTCCTGATTCTGGTTTGTCTGGATAGTTTTGTTTTCAAAAGCATTTGGATGTTCCTTAAAGAATGTGGATTTTCTTTGGACTGTTTTTGTAACATAAATGGATAGCAATGCCACAGCATGCAGAAATTGCACATTTTTGCTTGAGTTGCTTTGTAAAATACACTATTTTATTTGAGAAATGTAATTTATGCCAAAAAGTGTAACATGCCATTTTACCACTGAATAGGGTGCTTTAGCACAAGATGCAATGTCTTGGGCGGGGAAAGACAGATATTTTGTAGATTTAATTGAAAAATTGTTCCAATACTGGGCTGTCAGCATCCCTAAAACTGCATTACAAGAGATTCTGAATTAATCATTCTGAGGAGGGAAGGGATCAAGGAAAATCTCAAGACTTATTCTCCCTGTCCCGTGTGGTCTTTTTTTATTTGGTAATACGCTGCTACATATTTGGAGGTTCTAGTGTTTGTAGGTCACTGAACAGACATTGAAATCGGATTTATATTGTATACCTGTAACATAGAAAGAAAAAGTATTTATATATTTTCCGTAAGAATATTGCATTGAGCTGTGTATAATTTAAAGAGGCTTGTCCCAAAATGGTTTTGCCCACCTTGATTTTTTTTGTGTGGTTTTTTTTTCCTGGTTTTTTTTTGTATAGTGTGTACAGTTCATGTCAATGGGCATTAAAAGCCTCCTGAAGCATAATCTTATCAAAGGGATGCATTGTTAATAAAATGTACTTAAACTTCTTATACTTGTTCTGGTCTCATCTGTACCTCTTGGCACTAGAAATGGGTTGGAATTCTATTTATAAGTTACTAATTAACTAGAACAACCTGAAGCATTCTTTGTCAAAAATATATTTTACATTAATGCTTTCTAAAATGTATTGTAAAAATAGGGCACTCCTTAATAGTTTGTACACCATTTTTATTTTAAAAATTTAGCATACTAATACTGAGAATTAATAATTTTCCATTATGTGATAGTTTAAGTATTAGCATTTCAACAGCAGCTGTGAAAGCTGAATTATAGACAAAAATATGAAAGAACTTTACAGTTTTGAACCCATTCAACCATTAATGCAAGATGGATATATTAAAAAATATAAAAATCATACATGCTTCCCCACCCACGCAAAACCACTTTTCTAATCTTTAGTTCTAGTGCCTGGACTGGCACAAAGATGTTGTTCTCCTTGGAATCCTCTGTTTGTGTGCTTTTAAACATAGGTGGTTTCATGAAACGCCACCCATCAGAGCCAGCAAGCAGAAGGGTTTATAGATAGAGAGGAGGTAACTTCTCCTCACCTCGCCACACAGTCTGGTACCTGGTAACGTTTTTCCTTGCTTCCAGACAATGTGGTGTCATCAGTGCAGCTCTCACCAGGCCAAGGCATCTCAGCCCACTCTCAGGAAGGCGCAGCTGGCTACCTCGCACCCCTCAGCTCCGCTCGCTCCCATGGTGGGATTACCGCAGCCGAACCCCAGCCACAGCAGCTCATTCAAGAGTAGGAACTGGCACTTTGTTACAGCTTTCCTCTGCCACGAGGAACTGCAGCGTGCTGAAATTTAAGATGTTTTGTGGGGTAGTCGGACTTTTTTGACTGGCTTCTGTATCAGAGTTACTTAGACACGTAACTCTTGATTGAGGATACATTTCAAAATTTTTTAAATAACAGGCCTTTTTTGGAAATGCACAGTGAGGAAGTTTTATTTTGGTAGCGGCAAAACCGCTTCCATCTGTTTACTGGCCTTTTTTCCAGCAGTGAAGCTTTTAAACTACACAAGTACGTATGATGTGATGAAAAACTCTGGAGAAGGAAAAGCTCTAAGTCCTGAAGTTACTGTGGTATCAAACTTTCACTAACTCAGAGGAGACTAATATAAAAGGAGGAAGGTTTCTCTGGGATGTCTCCATTGGGTAGCATCAGCCTCCTCTCTTACCTTCCCCATTCTCTGTCAAACTGCAGTTCAGCTAAATGTGACCAGCCACATTTCTTTGCTGTGCTGGTTGAAGGCCAAAAGGAGGGACCATACTGCATTTTTCTTTTTCTGCTTCTCAGGTACATCCGTGCACAACCTACACGAGGACTCAGCAGAGCTGGACAGACACCTCTAAGCACACTTAGCCATCTGTGTGTTTGTAGCTTCATCTGTGCCTCACCTTTGCCTGCCCCAAGAGCTCTCCCTCTGTTTACAGTCAATGCTTGTCTCAGCCAAGGGAACACAACGTAAGGTCGTGTTGGTTTTCCTTGTTGCAACGCAGCTCATGGGCACTACAATGCTATCTATAAGCAACAGTATAAAACCTAGATGTGGTACTCCAGTAACAAAACTTATTTCTGTCTGCAGCTGCTTGGTTTTTAGAAGTGTGATTAGCTAGTTAAACATAGGGAAGATGAGTAACTGCATTTTAACAAATTAGCTGAATATCAAATTGTAAAAAACCCACTTCGTTTCTCCCTTTTGAGAACTGCTTATTCTGTGCTCTTAAGTTGCATTTTTTGTGAAAGATTCCAGACAGTATCATTAGGTGAAACCAAAGGGTTCCCTGTGCACTAAGAAGGTTAATCTGATGAGATTTTTCAGACACAATTCCAACTTCTGCTTCATTACAAATGTACAATTTCTGAAAATCAAAATGGAAGACCAAATTCACTACTGCCTGCTATAGGGATTCTGAGTGTTACAATAAAAATCTTTTTTTTTTAAATATATGCAAAAGTAGTGTTTGAAGCTCTAGCTGACATGCAGCCTGAATATGATGTTCTTCACAAAATGGGATTCATTCACCTATCCATCTGACTACCATGTCTGCTTAACATGGCTGTTTGAGGCTTGCTACGTAAGCACAGGGGTTAATGCCAAAAGAAAGTTAAGTTCATGTGCACAAGCAGAGAGGTGCTGCCATGGCAACACCACAGCAAACAGCTGCCCTGCTGGAAAAACAGCTCCTTTCCACTTAACTCCCCATGTTTCTTTGTTTAGTTAAGAGGATTTTGTTTAGGATTTTAAAGGGTCAGGCATTCTTCCAGGCAGAGAGGGCGGAAGTGTGAGGAGCCCCAGTTACCAGAAGTGGGAGCGGCAGCTCGCGGACAGGGTAATGGTACAGGCCACCAACAGGGGCCTGGACTCTAAGTCTGTTTTCTGTGCTTTCACCCGCCAAGGGTAGTTAGAAGACAGATGAAGTAAAAGCAGGGCAATCATTGGCTTCTGGTGCACAGGGTACCCTCCTAGAGTTCCTTCTAATCTTTCAGTAATGTCCCACACTGAATGCAGGTAAAACTTCCATCTCGATTCCTTACACCATGCGAGAGAGAGAAAATACGCTCCATCCACTGCTGCCTGATACACATGGGCTGGGGGGGCCAGAGCACACAGGAAGCTCAGGCAGAATGCTGCGAGTGAAATACACTCCTTGAGTACAACCACGCACCTGCTTGTTTAACTTGTTCCTCTACTTTTTGAATAAATTTCTAATCTCTGCAAAATATGGTAGTTCTTTGCATCAGGCTATGAGAAACTATTGTGATCTAATCTACATAATACAGGCCATAAAACAGCCTGTGAATCTCCTATAATGCCAGTAAGTTGTGATGAAACCATAGCAAGCATCATTCCTGTGCACAAGTCAGTACTTTTAAACTAGTCCTGAAGCAAGAGCTTTGCAGCGTTAACAGAAGTAGGGGAGTTGGGCTTGTGAAAGCCTTCATCAAAAGGAGAAGTTGTTGTGGTTTTAGAAATTCTTATTTCTATTGTGTAAGCAAACACTGGATGGACTCAATGGAGAAGAGTCCATCAAAGCCTCTTCCCTAGGCATGCGCATCTGTTTGTGAAATGTATCTCAGACTGGCCTTTCTGCCAGCTGTTTCTCTTGGTGCTAAGGCAGCATCTTCATTAAAAATATCAAAGTAGTAGTGTGGCTGGTACAGCACTACTGACAGTTCTGGCTTGCTTGCTTCTAGCGTCTCCGGTCTTTGATATGGATCAGATTCAACAGGAAGATGAGAAGAATAAGCAAAATTTTCAAACCAAGTATGAATCTGAGATGTAGGTGTAGCTGTAGGTGTAAAGTCTCTCTCTTCTTCTTCATCAGGGTAAATCTGGGAAGAATTGTGACCATCAATCTTATCTTCTGTTGGTGTTGAAGGCAACTGGCTCCATGGATGTAATTTCTGGGCTTCGGCCTTAGTGTCCACGGCTAGCATGTCAGGAATGCAGTCACTTATTTTCAATACTTTCTCAGAACCGCTCTACAAGAGAATCATAAAACAAAAAAATTACTCAGTGAAAGAAGCCCAGAGTAAAGGAAAGGGAGTGATTGCTTCAAGCACTTTTAGTATTGTCTTATAATTTTTTTTAGTTTCAATTTTTCAAACAAATGAACAGAATTTGAAGGAAAACATATGTACAGAATGTTCAATGGAAGCTGTATTTTATGTGGAATTTATCCAACTATTTATTTAGAGTTTTCTTTTTTAATTAAGTTCAATGTGACTACATTTGAAGAAGGAACCATCTCCCTCTACTTTAAAGACTTTGCCAGGTTTTTGATGCGTGCAGCTTTTAGTCTGAACCACTAGCAACTGGAAGGCAGCAGCATGGGCTGTTAGATTGTATGGACCCCTCCCTCTGGTGCCAGTGTTCAGCGAACACCAGCAGCAAAACCAGCAGCAGCTCCATGTGTGCCAGGGTAAAGACGTGCTCCTAGTTTTGCAACTCCCTTGCACACAGCATGGAAGCAGCAGCTCCCGGTCCAAAGGGCCTGCAGAAGAAATTGAAGGCCTTTTGCCAATCCTTTCCTCCCAGCCAGGCATGGCAGCACCTGGCAGAACCCCCTGTGTCCTCCCAAGTGATCCCAACTGATCACTCTGCTGCGCCCTACAGCAGAGGGATGAGTGGGGCTGGAGGAGTGGGTGGATACCATTCATAGGCTGCAGCAAAGTGCAGGTCTGTGGTGTTCAGACAGTGCTGGGTTTTGAACAATAATACTGGAATAATCGCCTACTGTATTGAAAGATTTAATTTGCTCTCCAATTATGCTTTCACTTTTTTCAGTAACAGACTGCAAAACATAAACTGACCACGGCAGAGTGATGAATGTCATAAGGAGAATTTTCCACTAAATGATATAAAATTTTGTTAATATCTGTATAATGAGCGTCACTCATTTTTAAATGTAGTCCACACAAGAAAAATATTTTTCTTAAACTTTACTAATCAAAGACTGGAAAAATTAAAAATACTAGATTTTACTAGATCTTACCTTAAAAACTTTGAATGACAGCACTTTGCTCTTGCTAGGACTAGGTATTACAGGACAGCAGCGCTCCTTCACCCTGGAAATAAAAGACCAAAACAAATAATGTTTTTATTCTCTCATCAAAGCATATGCTACCAGCAGAAGCCACACATAGATGTGTACAGAAACAGCAGCAGATGATGAGTGTCTCCGAAATGCTGCAAGCCAAATACTTACAACATCCACACAGCTGGACAACCAAAGAAAAAAAAATGAATGAGGCCTTACAACAGGCTGGAAGCAACAAGCTGCAGCTGTGGTTTGTGAATTACACTAGTTACATTCTCTGTCTACAACAGAAAAATGCATTATAACTTACCATTTAATCTTCCAGTGGCATATAGCTGCTACTACTGCTGGTACTATCACTAGAAGGACTAGAAGGTACAACATGTTCGCTGTGAAAGAAAAATAATTTACAAATCTGTTTTCAACTTCTCACCTGTTAAAATCAATATAGCCTGAGCTTCTTGGACAAAAACAACATCAATCCTATGTGGGACACCTGCCACTAACTCAGCAGTAAATCTGTGTGGTCCATGGCTGCAAGATAGTTTTGCTGAAAGCTCTAGGATATAGCTGTAAGTCTTTGGACCTTCATTTCCTTTACCAAAATTGAATTATTACTAGATTCTTTTTAATTTGCCCTCATGTTGGCGTGGCGTATTAACTATAAGGGTAAATTTCCAAAAGTTAAGACAATGATAACCTCACTTAACTATTAGTTTTAGGTTTTCTCTCAGATCCCCAAAGACGACAGATTTTTACTATGAGACATTGACAGAGCATCTGTACCTCCAGTAAGGATGGACTATAGCAAGACAGACTCTACACAAGTGTTCATGCCCTCCTAGGATTTATGCTGACACAAGAATCTCAGTATTTCCTTCTAGTTGGAAGACACAGCCTTGGGTTACATTTTTCACACACAGTTAAGACTATAATAGGCAAGGCTGAGGGACAGCACTAGTTATTGCTCACTCTACCTCTGCCCTGGCCAGTGCTCTTTTCCCTATGCCAACGAGTTTGTGTGTCCCCATCACACACCTCAGCAGGGAAAGGATACATGTTACATTCTCCTTTTATCTCTTCTGGGTTAATTAAGCCCCCATTTTGATTCCCTGCATTGCTGTACAAATGTCTCTGCCTGCACAGGAGAACGCTGGCTAATGGGAGCTGGAACACAGTGTAAGAGGCAGAATTGCCTCTGTGAGGGTACCTTAAGGGTTCAGACACCATTCTGCTAGTTAGCCTAAAACATGAAGTGTCCCTGCATGGGCCAATGCTTTACCCTTTCCTACCCCTCCCCCTTCACGTCCAATCCCAACACATTTTTCAAGCATCTCTAATTTGCATCATAAGTTTCACAACTATGACTGCTGAGTGCTGTTTTCAAGGGAACAGAACTACAGGCAAGCTATTTCCTGTTCTGCTTGGATGATCAAATCTGCCCAGTTAGCAAACTACAATGCTCAGGCCAATAACCCTTTCTTATTGACTTATGAAGGAGAATATGAAATCAACATTAGAAGTCCAAGAATCCACACAGAAAATACCTGTTTGCACATAGGTCTGTAGTTTTCCCCATATCAGAAAACTAGTTAAATCCAAATGGAATTCTTCAGCACATTCTAGCAAACAGGACTCATGAGTCATGCAAATGTGCATATATTAAGCTATTTCCCAGAAAGATGTAAGACAAATATGGATGTAAAATTATTTCAATTCTAAATTAAAAAACACACAGCTACATAAAAGTATCAAAATGCCATGTTGGTATGCACATTTTGTTTCTCAGTTGCACCCTTTCTCAAGTGCGTATTACATTGTATTAATGTTTTCCCTTGAGAAAGGAAGATTATTTTAACCCTTTAAATCATCCCACCCTTCTGCTAGCAGACAAATTTTCCACAGCCAATACTCACAGTTAAATGGTGTATCTATGTGTATAAAGTTATCAATGGGAGTCTCTCCTCCACCTGTATATGCTTTAACCGCTAGTTTGTATTTTGTGTTTGACAATAGGTTTTTCACAGTGTATCTCTTTTCTTCTGGGTCTTCAATTGTGTATTTACATAGCACTGAATCATCTAAAATGAAACAGATAAGATAGAATCACAGAATGGTTT
>VZTV01019415.1:0-12979 GCA_013400875.1 Anhinga rufa
CTGTGATTCTGTGAAATCTGTTCTGAGATTTTGGTTTCTTTTTTTGTGGCAAAATCCAGGCACAGCTGGATCCAGGCACACTCTTGGATAGGGACTGTGCCATAAAAAGCTGGGGCAAAAGGGAAGCCATATATACATGTATATACATTAAATCCTGCTAAGTGCTGTTAGCACATAGCACATATGTGGTGGGATAAGCAGGTGGTGATAGTGGCAAGAAAGAGAGGAGGGCTGGAAGGGAGTGTGTGGAACAAAGAGTGCCTGAGGTCTCTCACTGCAGCAGTCATCAGCAGTGTGCCTTGCTTTTATAAAAGGTTGTGCTAAAGTATCTTCTTGTGTGAATTAAAGTACTTATTGTGCTTATGGATGTATCTTTGTCTTCCAGGGAGATTATTGTGGTCTTTACAGCATAGGATATACTCTTGTCTTTCATAAGAGATGTTGGGGGTGTGTGTATGTGTATATATAAGTATGGTTTTATACCTTTGGGATAAAATCTTATGCTGGGTATTAAGTAAGAAGAGAGTGCATTGGGACCAGATTCTCAGGGCACTGTTTGTGGGTCCTCAGCAAAGCTAAGCCATACCGTTATGGATCTTAACAAAGTGTCTGGCCCCTTGCCTGAACTTTTCCATGCTTCTTGACAAATATAAAAGGTCTAGTTGATGTTTTTTAGGTAGGGCATTGCCAAAACATTATGTTTTTTTTGGTCTTGGCAATAATATGATAAAGGAAGAATCCTTGACCTATTCTCTTATAGGCTCCGATAAAGGACGTGCTGTTTTGATTTTTATCTAACTGTGGAAAATGTCATAATGAGTGGAAACAAAGTGCATGTTGCACTTTTAAGATTATTTGGCTGAGTTATCCTATTATATAGTAGTGACATGCTGATTGGGACAAAATGTCTTGTTACATTCAGTTATTTCAATAACCATTGTAAAACATTTGCGGTTTGAGTAGGAAAAAATATTATTTGTAGGGTTTTTTAATCCTCTTTACCAGGCTTTTTGCATGTAACTTCTAATCTTTTGCTTGCCATCCTTCCTCTGACTCTGGCTGCTGGCTCTCTTTCTGTGAACTCTTCTGCCTTCACCCTCTGTAATCTAATGGAGATGATGCATCTGGTCACTTAGTTGTATGTCTAAGCTTGTGTTTGCCTCTTCAGTCAGGGGCAATACTTCTTAAATGCTTGTGTACACTAGCAGAGCTGCTCTTTTATTGTCCTTTTCAAATGCTGTTGTCTCTAATGCCTATTCTAAACCTTTTCTTTGTTGTATAATTTCTTCTTTGTATAGTATCCTTCATATTCTGTTGCTTACACTTCTTTATGATATCTGGTGTGTAAGTATTCATGACTTCTCATATCCTCTTGTTCCTGCTTGCTTTTCTTCTGTTAATACACTTTTTGATTCTCCTTGTGCTCCCCTATTGTATCACAGGGTCTGTCAGCAGCAATATTTACTACTTTCGCCATTTCTTTTGTATGCTAGAGTGTTTATAATAAAATCTTACAATCATCTTCTACAGATTTTTCACCTGCTTTCATGAGTGGTTTTTTCCATTTTTACAGTTTAATGTATCATATATCATCAGTCCCAGGTTCTTTTCACTGCCCTTGACATACGCTTCAAGCCGTCTTCTTTTTCTGTGTTCCTTTTTCATACAAATCCAACTGATTTTATTCCTGAAGGTCCTGAAGGAAAAAAGAATTTGACAGGTTCTATATATTTTTCCATTTTCTGTCCTGGAAATACAAGCTGCTTCCATATGCCCCTTTATTTCACTGTAACGCCTCTATTCTCTTATGCCTGTTTTCTCTTCTTTCTGACCTTCTGCTCACAACACAGGCATTAGCTTGCCGTCATAAGAAACCTCACCTTCATGGGAACTAATGCTTAAAAGAAGAAAGAAGGAGGGCACATTTGCCAGAGGGTTGGTGGGGCTCTGGACTTTGTGCAAAGGTTAGGAAGGGTGTTTGCTGTGTTGGACACTACTGTTGTGCCTCTTTACCTTGACATTTTCAGTATTTGCCCTTTGCTTTCCCTTCCTCTGGTCTTTTTGCTTCAGTCTTGTTTTTCCTACCTAGTTCATTCCTTTTCATACTCTTTGTACCGTTTCCCACTCCTTGCCTCACCAGTGCTGTGTTTTTTCTCTTCAGGTTTCCTAGTGTCACCTGCTTCCCCCCCCTTCTGTTTCCACACTCAGTCCCATTTGTCACCACTGATTTGCTATTGTAATCCTTTCTTTCATCTTCTTTCTATCTGCTCCCCTGGTACTGTCTCTTTTTTAGTGTCCTCCAGGGTTTCATGTGCCTCCTCACTGCTGATTCTAGCTATGCTGTTCCTCCTGCTCCTGGTGTTGCTGAGCAGAGCAGCTGGTAAGCTGAAGCCTGTGTCCCTCTCCTCCTGCTGGCTGCCGTGCTGGTTTCCTTCTTCTTGGGGTCGTTCTCCTGACTGACTCTTCCTTCACCTTCTTCCTACTGCTCCACTTTCTGGAGTGAGTTTCATGTCCCTTGCTTCAGAAGAAGTCAGCCTTCTCCTCAGGGACTGAATTAAGCAGGAGAAAAATGGGGGAAACTTTCTCCTTCGTTTTTGTGCCAAAGCCATCTCCGATGTCATCATTTAACAGCTCGAAAGGTCTTGCAAGTCCATTTCTACAGAGTATGCACAAATAAAATTTTCTTCCCCAAGGGAAGGTGAAGCATCTGATGACAGTTTGATGATACAAAATTGCTTAGCCTGGTTTTGTTTCTTTGCTAACCTGTACAGAAGTGCAAAGTATCTCATAATACTGAGTAGCTTGTGTGATAAAATTGTGTTTGCATCCATCAGTATTGAATTTTAATGTAGTGGAAATGGGAGAGAAATAACCGTAGCTATTTACAGGCAGTGATGACTTCTTGAACGATCATTACTCTGCTGCAGGTTGAGTGTAGGGGGAGAGTCTTTGAATCTTTATCACTCTTCTTCCGGAAACAGCTCCAAGTTCAGGAGCAGTCAAAAGGCAAATTCAAAGTGACTAGAATAACTTTAAAGTGAATTACTGAAGTCAAGACCTGAGAACAAACCAGACTTGGTCAACCTTATAAATCGCTGGTGCATTCAGATGTTGAGTGTCTGTATGCCATCCTGATCCCTTTCCACATCAGAAAGGATACAGTAGCACTAGAAAAGGTAAAGAGATGGGGAGTCAAGAAAGTTGGTGATACAGAACTTCTTTATGAACAGAGACAAAATAGTCTGGGAATCTGTGTGTTGGAAGTGAGAGGAAGCTGAAGGAAGAGATGGGAGGTCTAAAATCACAGACTTTTATGGAAAAGTTAATTAGGGAATTGCTATTCAGCATTTATCAGAACAGAAGAACTAGGGCAACTGAAGGAACATAGCCAATCTTCCCCTAGCACAACTTAATTTTGAAACACAGCTCCTCATCTTTTAGAGACCAGGGATAGTACTAAGTTGGGGAGGAGGAATGTGGTTGGGAGCTAATCGAGCGAATGCACGAAACCAGTGAAGGGCCTTGATATAAACTGGTTCTCAAGTCCCTGATCTGGTGGCTTGCTGGAAACAGACTGCACATACCATGAAAGGCTTGTAAAGTCTATGCGCTGCTTTATGCGGTCTTTTCCTTGGCGTTTGCCTTGGCTACATCAGGGGCAGAATGGTAAGCAGAATTAAAGTGATTCTTGAGTCTGAATCAAGTACAGCAGGTCTTACTTCTTTGAGTAGGAACATACATGTATGACATGTTTTGTCCTCAGTGGTGTTCTTGCAAATGGCTAAATGGTTTATGTGAACAATCAGATGTTCATTAGTGCCCAAACTGGAAAATCTCAGCCCAAACAATTAGTTTGGCAAAGTTAGGAAGTGCAAACATGCAGGAGGCTTGCTATAGTCTTGGGGATTCTTAGTAGTGGGTGATGGCATAATTGTGTAAGAAATTTTCCTAACTTTTCTTTTTCTTCAGGGAGACTGAAATTGTCATTCTAGAAGGAAGATGCACATACATGAACTCTGTCATTTTGGTTAGGATTATAAAAGTGTTATTTGCTGCTAATTGCATGCTTAATGAGATATACCAGGTCTGGAAGAATTCTGTTGTAGGACTTGAGAGTGACTTCCAATTACTCATTTCTGAATAATATCTGGGACAGCATCTGCACTCAGTTCTCAGGAAGAAAGTCTAACATGAGTTTTCAGGGCCACATGGCTTTTGCTGCCTTGGGCAAAAAGTCAGTACAGCACCCATTTGCTTTCAGTAAAAGTTACTTTAGAGAGAGATTATATTCAGTGGAAGATTACATGTGGAACACTACATGCCTAACCTCTCATGGTGGTAAATATTAATCAGTTGCTAGTTTCTACTAGTTTCTTCATCTTACTACCTACTGTTTCAAAACCTTTTTTTACAAAACTGATTTTGTTGTGAGTCCTTATGGGTTGCCATAAAAGCATATTTACTATACCTTGTTTATATTTGCATCTCGTTGCTCACCTAATTTTGTGAATTACATTAAGCCACCTTTTTGAGACTTTCCCGAACTGTATCAGTCCTTATTGGGAGAAATACTGTTCTTGCTGCATTCGTTGCCTCATTAAAGAATTTTTCATATTTAATTGAAGAATGAGGAAATAGCAGGCTTTAGATTACAAACTGACTTTTTTTTTATCCAGTTGCAGTCTGATTCTGAGACTATGAGGGGAATCTTGTGGTAGGCATTTAATGACTTGGGAGACCGCCAATGAACATCTTGTTTTAGCTTGCTTCGTACATTAGGTTTGTCTAACGTGTGGCTAAAAGGATTGCAGAAAATTTGGGTAAAAAGTTAAAACCTCTGAGCAAAAGCAGAACAAATTTAATGGGTAATTGTGTTAATAAACACTAAGAAGGATCTAGCCGTGTGCTTCCAGAGTGAAATGCTGAATTTGTTTTAAATAACTGTCAGCAGACTAATTACCTCTATAATTCTTGAGTAAAAGCTCTGAAAGAGTAATATTCTTAAATTAATCTTATCCTGAAACAGCATACAAGAAACCTGATTGTAAAATTATGTGCAAAATTTTTGCTATTTTAAACAGAGCAAAGTTAATGAAAGGAAGTCAAGAACCAAAATACTCACATTATCTCTTCCAGTCTGCAGGCACGTTTCTCACTTGGAGTGTGGTATTAGACTCAATTTATACTTGCAACTGTAGGCTTGCCTATTAGCTTATTTAACTAAAGGTAAGACATTAAAGCAGATCAGTTGAAGTACATCAAACTTTAATGGATGCTGTCATTCAGAACTAAAGCAGCTTTAACTTGATTCCCATAAGGAGCAGAGGTTTAATGTGCTTAATATGTTTTGAATTCATGCCTCTGATTTGATTTAATTTTCCATTTAAAGAAGACTTGAACTATAAATTATATATCTAAACTCCTGCCTCCCAGGCTGGAGTAAGTAGAATGAGTACATCTGAAGAATGATCATTAGTTTTTTTTTTCTTCCTCTATCTGTAAGAAGGTCATATTTTATTTTAATCCTGAAATATGAAAATACATGCCATTTATGCCACATAGTACTGCCACTGAAAACTTAGTGTGATATACAAGATTATATTATTCCTTCCTGAAAAATCTACTGTTTCCATGATGAAGCATCACAGAAACAGGACCTAAAAGAATTGTATCCTGACTGGAGGTTGCTGTTTTGTTCGTGAATCAACCATCAGTGTTTGATCCAGATTGGCGCATAGGTGCTTGATTTAATTTCTTTTCAGTTTCTTAGAGCATTGGCTTTATGCTGACTGCAGGGTAGCTGATACCTATCTATTGCAAAACCAGTAGATGCAAAATTAAGCCATCGTAGATGTGGGGTTTTTTTCCAAACAGTTTTGAATCACAGGAGAGTGTTGGATTAATACTTTATAGTATGAGATATGAGTAGCTTTTTAATATGCTATTGGAAATTCTAAATTATTGTTAGACTGCTGCCTAATTATAACACTTGGCTTATAATCCTGTGTATTTTTGTGTCTGAGAAATAATTGTATGTAAGTTGAGGTTGTGGGTGTGACAGTACTCAGCAGCAGCATATCCTTCAACCTCAAATAATACACTGAGTCCTTTCCAAAGCAGGGGTAGAGTTAAATTCTGGAGTTGGATTCATAGCATTCAGCATGCACACTTGAGAAGCTGTGTCAGATTTAAGTTACATGATGTATGCAACATTTCTTGGCTCTTTCCAGCCCGGATACCTTCCTTCAAGCTGCAGGGAGTCACCTCTGTTTACTTGGAATATTGTCATGAAGTCTTATGTGCTTGAGCTGTGTCCTTTCAGGCACTGTGCCCCTTCCATTCATCAGGTCAGAGCGGTAGAGAAGACGACTGAAGCCAGATTTGCCAGTTGGTGAGAGTGCTTTGGTTATTGAGCTGTCAGAGGAGATGCTGGCAGTCTCCCAGCTTGTTACAGAGCTGAATCTGTTATATATCATTTGAGAGAACCCCTCATGGATGGAATTTTACAGGTGGTTTTGGCAGAGATTTTGGATCGTGGATATAGGTGTAAGAGGGGTGTTGAGCAGCTCAGCATTGTCATGCTTGATGTACTCTGGGTCTATATAGAACAAAATGAGGAAATTTTTGTATCATATTATAGCAAACTTCAGGATCAAAAGCAGAGGCACAGAGTTGCACTTTTCTCTGAGTCCAATAGATGTATTTACCAAGTTGGGAGCCTGGTCATTATCACTAGTAGGATACAAGCAGTTGTTGGATGGAAGTTTTTTCAAGATCTAAATTTTTTTTATGGTAATTGTCAAATAAATATTATAATTTGTGTAGTTTGTAATGTATAAACTGTGGAAAATGGAAGAGTATCATGAAAATGAAAATGTAATAATAAAAACATTAATCAAAAAGTCTTTTAGGTAGAGGAAATAGTAAGTAAACTTTAGGAATAAGGGGAAAAACAGGTTGTAAAGATATTTTCTATGGGAATTCATTTTAGAATAGCATTGCAATTGCTGCCCAATCCTTTGCAAAGGTTAGAAATTTTTTACCTCTTGAGGGATGCATCACTATGGTGCCATAATTAATGGTGTTGAGGTTGGGAGAACATACTTTTTAGCCATTCTTTTGCTAAAACACTATTCCTCTCACTCTGGTTCATATAACACTTACCTTTCTGAAATTTTTTTGAGAGGAAAACCTACTTTGAAAAATGGATGATTGATCAGAACTAATGTTTCGTCTTGTTATTTGCCCTTCTACAAGGGTTTTGGAAAAACCTCATTTGCTGTCACTGTTTATTCTCTGTGAGATACAGTGCAAGAGCAAGGTGGTAACTGGTTGCCAGGAAATCAGAAAAGTGCAGAAAGGTTAGAATAAACACTGCAAGGGTAAATTAGTTGCTGTTTAAAAACTCATACTGAATGCTGAATGTGTAAGTTTGTGGAATTATTTAAAGCTACTTCTGAATTTTAAAGATACATTAGTGAAGTGGTGTGTTGTCCCCCCCGCCCCATTGTAAAGGCTGTTCTAATACAGTTTTAGGTTTAAGAGTCTTTGCTAGTTTGATGGGAAATTTCTTTACCTTCTCAGTAACAGAAGAAATTTCTTTTCTAGTGAACCAAAAAGCAAATTTCAGGGTATCTTAAAATCTTCAGAAATTATGAACATTCCATATTGCTTTTTAGCAGGTTACTTCCTGTAGATGTTTTCAATTTAGTAGTTGGCATTATCTGAGTGGATGAATGTTCTTTTATTGTAGCCCAAATAAGGAGGAAAAATCTCTGAGAGAGACAGGGCTTAAAGTTCTCTATACCTTTTGATTGGGAGGAAAATGGTTATTGTTAAATCTCTGCCAGACTGACCAAATTTGACTCCAGAGCTGCCTTTAACAGAAGAGCAAGCATAGAATTCGGTTGTCCAAAAGGAAACTTAATTCCCTTTAGGAAGATGCAGAAATTAAATAATAATTCAGATGTATTTTATAGAAAATATATGAAAATAAATGATATTTAATGTGTGCACTGGAGCGAAGTTGATATTGTATGATCTTAACATCAGCATTTCCTTATATAGTTGTATTTAAAATTAAGTTTTCTTGTTTTGGAAGTAATTTTACAATAGTTCTTTCTGTTTAAAAGTCTATGCCATGGTATATCATATTGGTAACTAAGACATTGAAAGAATCATTATACTTGTAGTTCTGCCTATGTTCTTCAAGAAAAATGCTAAAGTTACTTAATTTTCTCTTACTGGGAACCTCAAGAATTAAAAATGCAGTTACCCTAGTTTCTATTCCTTTATTTATGTTAAAAAATAATACTTATGAAAAGTCTTTTGCCAAGCTTTTGTTTCAGAATAATAATGTTATTTAGCAATGCCAGGCCATTTTCAGCTCCTGAAATGAAAATATTTATAGAACAAATACTTTCTTAATCCTTGTCATAGGGGGAGGGTGGGGCAGGTTTTTGTCCTCTTCCTGTCCTGACATTTGGCAATTTACGGGCTTGACTGCGTTCAGTGTTGTTTTACTTACTTATTTTTTAGAACATATGTTATCTTTCTCTTATAGTATCACAGAATGACAGGATGGCAGGGGTTGGAAGGGACCTCGAGAGATCATCTTGTCCAACCCCCCTGCGTGAGCAGGCACACCTAGAGCAGGGGGCACAGGACCGCGTCCAGGCGGGGTTTGAATGTCTCCAGGGAAGGAGACTCCACAGCCTCTATGGGAGTTTGGAGGCTGTGTGCTTTAGAGAGATGGAAGTGTGAAGAAAGGAAAAGGTTGAAGGATATGTAGAGCAGACTTGGAGGGATGTTTCAATATGAAGTACTGCTTGGGATAAAACAGATGAAAGTTGGGTGCTTGTATAGGAGAACTAGAGGGAAGAAGAGAGTCTGCTTGGACTCATGGTTTAAAATATTTTGGCTTGTTAATTTTAATTTGGAGTGTGCCTTGTAAACTGAGGCAGCAGTCCCAGTGGTTCATGTAAGGATGGCAGTTGTTAATTTTTGGTGTTTCTGAAGTAGTAAAATGATCATCTTTAGGTTCCTTTGAAAACCCCAGCTTCAATTTAAAACTAACGTCATTGACTCTACAGGCTTTGAATATATTAATCATGCAAGAGGTGTCTTTAAAATTCTACACTGTACAATTGCTTTTATGAGCCATCAGGCTCACACTTTGGTCTTTCCTATGACGTCTTCTGATCCACATCTCTGCCAGTTAAGGTTTTGGTTCTAACCCTGAAAACAGTTAATGCATTACAGGGTGCATTTCCATCAAAGAAATTACTAAGGTTGTTCCAGATGAGTTTTAACTACGTAGATCAAAAGACTGGAGTAAACTACGTGGAAGATAGGAACACCTTTTAGATGAGATTGGCCTCAGAATAAATTTCTGAGGATAATTACGGGTTTTGTCATCGCTGACACAGAAATACATATTTACTGCAAGACTTACTAGCATAAGTAGTAAGAACAGTGTTTGTCTTCCTGTGTGTTTTTTCTAATTTTTCTTAGATTTGCCTCACAGCGAGATGAAAGCGTCTGTCCTCACCCTGCTTTTGTAGGTGGTAGCTAGAAAGCATTATTCCTCCTATGGTGAAAAAGTGTTTCTGTGCAAGAGTTATTTCCTTGAGGAATGTACTGTCTGACTATTTTTAAATGTGCTAAAAGCCTTCATAATTGATCATGTTGTTTACATTAGTAACAGTGTAACTCTCCTCCTTCTGTCTCACAGAAGTTGTCTTTTTCTTGGGGGAGGGGGGGAAGGCAGAACTTTCTGTACCCCAAAAAAGCAAGAAACTTCCTAGTTGCACTTGCGTTATATGGTGGCAGACAATTTGTAGGCGAAGTTAAAAAAGTTTACACCAAATTACTGCAGGATTGGCTATCAATCAGTACATGATCTTTTTCATCTGCTGGAGATGATCGATAAAACCTCACCAAACTCACCTTTCATGAAGGCTTCTATAAAAAAAAGCACATACTACATAGACGTTACATCACTGAATCTAGTGGCTGACTGTTATATCAAATTAACAAAGTAATTTTTTGCCAGTGATGATTAAGATGCAAATGAGATACACCATTTTCCCTGCTATTGAAAAGCTATTCCTGAACCTTCCTGTTCACAAGATACCATCTTGCAGGGTAAATTTATCTGTTATCAGTTGTATCTGTTTGTTCTTGAACCGTGATTGCCATTTAGCACAATTACGTCTTTCATCTTTGGTGCTCACACCTTTGTATTTTAGTGGATATCAATCTTATTTCCTTTCAGTATTTGATTAGTTACAGTAATTGAGCAAGCTGTTTCTGCCCTGTTGAGGGATAGATTGTTTGCTCCTTTGGTCACCCTTTGCCTCTTTCAGGGTGAGTTCATCTTTGCGTGTGTGTGTGGAGGGGGAGGTGTTTGAGCATAGGTAAAGAAAACCATATATAGTATTTTAAAAATATATCACAGAAGCCTTTCATGTATTAATATCAATACATTCCTTCCTCTCCTGTAAATACATCAACTAGTATATCTAGTATCAGATTTACCCTCTGAATTTTCTTTGTTTTATAGTAATCCAGTTCTACCTTTTTCACACTTGCACTTCTCAGTCTATAGTAGAAATTCTTGGTTAGTTTCTAAGTGCATGGATTCAGATTTTGTGCTGTTAATTTAATCCTATTTCTGTTACCCTTTGTTTATTCAGTCATAAAGTATTGTAAAAGATGATGTATTATCACACTCCTTTTCTTCATTGGGAATGCCACCTTTATTTAATCAGATAATTTCATTCACACTCATTTTGATGCTAAGATGGGTTTTATTAATAATCACAATACCTGTTCTTTGGTAACTCTCCAAATAGTTAATATATAGAACTACTTTACCTTGAAATGTTTTCCATCAGCAGCTGCCTTTTTTTAGGTAGTTTCTTGCTCATCTCAAATTTCTTCCAGTTGTCATCTTTCCAATCTGATGAAGTACTTAACGCTCTTATAAAGTTGAAATTAGAACATGGATCTTCTGCTTGTGTAGAAAATAAAGATAGTTTGATTTTAATATATTTTTCTTTATATTCATGGTTTCAAAACTTTTTTTTGGGTTTTTTTTTTTGCATTCTTTGCATGACATTGTTCTTGGATTAACAGGACTGCAGATGCCTTGTCTCCATTCCCTGTCCTCTTTATAAAAATATGTGCTATATTTGCTAACCATATGACGGCACCTCTGACTTCTGCTTGTATCTGACTTGTGCTAATTTCCACTTTCTTAAATGGGAGGCATTTCCTTCACGTGTGTTTTTTGTCCATGTTCAGTATCATAGCTGTTATTAAAATGTGAGGTAAAATATTTTAGATCATATAGTTTAAAGACAAAAATAAAGACATCCTGCTTTTACTTTCTTATTCTTGTGCTTGTACCCTCTCTTGTGCTCCTTCTCTGGCTAGACTATCTTTTCTGTTTATTTTGACTTTCCATGTAAAGTCTAACTCAGCTTGATTGCTGACACTGTACTTTTCCAATGCTTCAAGTTTCTATACCAATTCTGTTGCCGACTTAACTTTTTCTCAGGTGTCAGAGACTTTCCCATCATGACCTCCACCCCTCCCCTGCTGTAAGAGACATTCACTTGTGAGGGAAATGCTCAGTGTCACCTGTGAGATAACTTACTCATCAGACAGCAGAAGAAATTACTAGCAATTGTGCATATGCTGTGGAGCTGCCTGGAATCCTACAAGCTGTTTCATGCTATTTGGGCTATCCAAATGCAGTATTTTAAAATTTTGAGACCGTGGCATCGGCTAAGAGTTGTGATGAGCAAAGATGCTTGTACAATTCTTCTGACCAGAAGAATAATTTAAAAAAAATCTAATCTGTTTGCAGGAAAGCCATTGTACAGGAGAGTCAAAAGTTGCACAGCTGTTGACAATTCAGAACGATGTCCTTCTCAATGACTTTCTGCCTAAACTGCTTTGTATGCAATTACCAAGAAAGAAATGTACTGTAACTCACGTAAGCGATAGGTTTTTATTAGCATTTTACTGCAAGTTGGGTATGATTGACCTTAAATTTTAGAGGAACAATAAGCTAAAGTACTATTAAAATATGGTGCTGTGTTCACTTAGTAATAAATTCTAGCAGTTGCAGATCCTTTTTACGTTCAAGTTGTTATCTTGCAATAAAATTCAGTTATACTGGGATCTTGCAATTACTAGGACAGTATATTAATTTCTTCTTTCTAGCTTTACACTTGAATTAACCAAGTCTCTAAACTGATTTACTTCTGCACAAGACCTAAGAAAAATAGTATTGGTATTATGTTTCATTCATCTGTTTTGTGTGTTTAAAGTGGTGCAGAAAAGCTGTAGACAGTGATTTACTGTGTCTTTGAAGTTGTCCTTGGGATTCTAGGTATGGCTAAAATGCACATTTGTGAAGCGTGTTTATGGTGATGAACAGACATACAGCCATTTCAGAAAAAGGTGCATGACTTGACTGTTAGATGTATGTGGTATGTGACAGCTTATAAAGTGAGTAGTGCAAAGGCGAAACTGCAAGGTGAGCCATTAGACTAGGCTCGAGTCTTACCTAAATGTAGTCTTACGACTCTCTCTTTTTCCCCTTCTTCCCTATATTCTCCTATTTGGACAATATATTAAAAAATGAGTTCTGCTCCCTTATTCAAAGAATTTGAAGTCAGGTTCATTCTCAGCCTGCACAAAGGCAATAGGAACCCCAGCCCTTCATAGCAGAAGCTGGCAGAAAAGCCAGTGGCAAATCTACCATTAGATGGGTTAGGTCTTTGTTTTCAAGATTAGGGATAGCTGAAGAAATAGATGCTACCCTTGGCATCCTTTAAAGCAGTACGTAATTTTGAAGCCATTTAGACAAAAGTTAATGACAGTAGTTAGGTGGTTGGTGTAGAAGTTAAATATTGACAAAATTCTAGTCAAACGTAAAAGTTGTTACAGAATCACAGGATGGCAG
>VZTV01019418.1:308-12294 GCA_013400875.1 Anhinga rufa
TTCAACAGATTTCATGTAACTGTGAATTATTTAATAAATTTAGAAATTGCATGTTTCAAACTCTGAGAACTGTAACATCTGCTTTAAGTGCTACTCTTATTCCCATTCTTAAGGTCTTTACAAGTTAGCTATTCTTAAGGACTTTACAAGAAGTTGTTTTCAGTTATGACAAAAACTTTCAATGCAGTTCTTTGTAAAATCTCTACTATGAGACTATGACAGGAATGGAAAACCAAAATTACCTTGTTTTTAGAGTGTGAAAGTTGTCACATAATTTTGAATCTAGATATAATTACTGGCCAAAATCCTAACCCCACTTACAGCTTTGGTTTTAATATTATAGTAGATTTAGGGATACTTCTCACGATGAAGCTGAGGTAGCAGCTCATGCTTCAGGAACAGAGTGTTTTTGTGCTTTGGGGAATGAAAAAGATGCAAGAAAATGTTCAAATGTGTCTCTGTGTGGGGGCTAAAGAGTGCAATTCATGTTATATTATCGGTTATCTTCCATGTTGTGCATTATTATAAATGTGGTAGAGAAAGTAATTTGTCTTCAATTCCTAATATTTTGAGTACAGGTAGCCCAGAGACAGACTGCTATGGTAAAAACATGATGATACTGCTTTCTACGCTAAAGAAACATACATTTTAGTTTTCAGGGAAAGCATGTTTTCACCAGAAATTTGTCCCTCTGGGCCACAATTATGAAGAGTAGCCCCATTACATTGAAGAATTAATTCTCAACTGTTTCAGAGCTGTGGAGAAATGAACTGGATCAAAAAGATGCTGTCTAATATAATTTATTTGCAATCATTCCATCTCTGCAGGTTTCAAAATTGAAACTGTGCTCTCAATTTCAGTCTGTTATTCATGCATTGTTGAGAGAACACTCATTAGAAGTGAAAAGTGGGCAAAAACTTTAATGAGCTCTTTCTATTGTGTTATAAGCTATGCAAGCCAGCCATACAGCATATATAGAGCAAAATTTTTACAGTGCATATAGCACTAAATTGTTCTGCTGTACCAATAATAGAGATGTGACCAATAAGAGATGTGGCAGTTCCATAGACATCTTGCCTCCATGGCTGCTCTTGGAAATGTCCAGGTTTGCCTCATTAAGGACTATGGCTTTGAATTTTCTTTTGAGAAACACAACTGGAATATAAGCACAAAAACTTATGAGTGACAAAAGGAGAATATTGGATTATGGTAAGAAGGTGAAACCAGCATCTAAATCCCAAAAGAAACATCTGAGTACAAATAGTGCTGATGTTTTTTTTCCCTAAAATCTTATGCATGACTAGCGTTGCTTCATCATAGGAGCACTGATCAGGCAAGACTTAGTGCCATTGTTTGTGGCTAGTTTCTGAGGCAAAGAGGCTTTGGATATTCAGTTTTACCATCATGAGAATGATGAGAAAGGGGGAGCTAGAGTGATGCTTCAACCTCTCTAGATGGAGCAGAACCTGGCAAAAGGCTAAAGTGTCTAAAGGGGTTTATGCAGGTGCTAACCTCCTAAAATTAAAATTGCTCACTAATACCTCAATTTGTGAGATATTTGCCTTTCTGACCTGGAATTTACAAGAGCCCTCGTGTGCTCTGTGTGCATGTCCAGAACTGCTCTGCTCTGAAAAATTAGGCCTGTCAATAATACAAAAACTGGCCAGAGCAGGACTGCAGTCCCTCAAGAAACCCAATCTAATAAGTGCTTTCCAAACAGGATGGATGTACCAGCAACAGCCACACAACCTGTGACTGATGCAGTGCTGCTGGTACGGACCCACCTACTAGATGTGACTGCATGATACCGGAGGGCTGCATTGCAATATCTCCTCAGTCAGAAGGAGTTCAGCAACCACTGAGCATGGAGCAGTAATGTCATTACCCTTTCTGGAAAAAGAGAAGAAAACAATGCTTGTAGACCTTAACTCTAAAGAATAGGATCCAGGCTGCTTTCAAATTAGGCAGAACCACGCTTTAAGGCAGTATAGGAAATTAGACACATGCATGGGTTAATAATTCTCCATTGGCTTGCTCCAGACTGCTTTCTCCTCACAGCTGGGGCATTAGGATTATCCTCAGCTGGTGGCTAATTTCTTTCCATGCTCCTATAGGAAGCCAAGTAGGTACCTGCTTTCTCTGGTTTAGGAGCAACTAGTGTGCTCTTGGTTTCATAGCTGTGAGCAATGCTTCAGAAGTATAGTTCTGCCTAAGGTAAGAGGGTTTTTTTTTTTGAAGAGGGAATCTGAAGAGGTTGGTGAAAGAAATGCAAAGCAACCATTTGAATTATGTGTGATGCTGCACATCTCTTTCAAAGACTTGTAAAGAAAAGTAGTGCTGAGGTTATCAGCCTGCTTCTTCTACCCACTGAGAGCATCTTTAAATTCTAGTGACAGAAAGTGAAATAGATACTGCAATTTCTCTAAGGCTAGCACTTCTGAAAGAAAAAAAGAAATCATATAATTTTATAAGATAGCTAATGTCTTATGCTTTGCATGCTCTGCAACCGGACAGGTATTTTGTGAAGAACCCCTGGGGAATGTCTACACCAATGCAAACAGGAAGGAGTTTTCATTTCATGAATCACTAGACAGTTGGTGATGCATTACACCTTGTCACAGATGTTATGGAGCAAAAATGAGGTATTGTCCTGAGTTTTATACCTCCATGACTGGAAAATTCGAACCTGGGGATTTGTACGTTAGCTGGTTTAGCTGTAGTCATCCATGGCAATTTTGTTAACTACTATTATTACTGTGAGCATTTTAGAGACACTTTGTCTTAACAGATTTTGTAACTGGATGTAGTGATTAACCCTTTAACATCTTCCTAATAATAACTACTCTCTTCTGTCAAAGGCAAAATATGATAGTTCTGAACATCAAGCAATTGCTTTATTCATGGAATAAATGCAGTGGCACATTACTATCCAGAAAGATTTGTGAGTTAGTCTCTGTGTAGTGATAAAGTAGCCCTTAGATATACACTGTGTGTAGTAGTAGGTATACTATAGATTTGGGCATTACTTTATTAGTGACAGTATGAGTCAAGGAACACCATGGTGCCTCTCATCATGCTGAAGGAAAAATGCCATGATTGCTCAGTAGAAACCAGTGGCGAAAGGTGAGATAGCCAAGCTCAGAGGAGCAGAAGACCGGATGAATGCTTATGTAAGGCATAGAAAACAACATCCTTCAACAGTGCTGAATACTGATTTGGAAAGAATGTTGGGTTGTTGGTGTTTGGTTTTTTTTTCCCATCTTGGCTGTCATTCAGTTCCCTGAGAGATATATCAGTGGCAGAATTGCTTGTGCAAGTTTTGAGGAATCTATAATGGACTTTTTTCTTTTTTAATTTTTATATATGTGACCATTTTAAAGTTAATTTTGGTTAGGCATTCTTTTATTCCTTCCCAAAAATCTTTCATCGAAGCCACTGTGTCAGTCCGGTGTTTACAACTTGGTATGCTTCCCTGAACTTTAAGGATAATCCTTCTGAAATAATTTAGCATAGGCTATTTTACTACCAGCTAAAGATAATATATCCACTGCTTTAAAATGAGGTATAATTCCTGAATACATTGTGTATAGTCAATATTCAACTGAACTTGGACTTTGTTTTGCTTTGGTGTAGTAGAATTTTGCTTTTGGCTGTTTCCAGATGTCACTGCTTTGTGGGTGTCATTCACTGCACACAGGGCAGAAAATGCTGCTATCACTTTTGCAGAAAATATTTTAGACCTTGTGAATTTCCAAAATTTCATTCCATTAATTTGAAAGCTGAGACTTAGCATAGGGAACATCAGGAAATCTGTAGTACTTAATCTACTAGCTCAGCAAAACACAAAATTAATTCAAATTTGAAAAGGACTCCATCTGTAGCAAAAGCATGTTCTCAATTACGTATTGAATTAAATAAGAGATAGGAATATTTTTGAAAGCTTGAAATTTATGGTTTCATTAGACTGAAAAATTAAACCTAAAAATGTGTAAAAATCCACATTAATCATTTAGTTTTAGCACATAAATGCAAATGGCTTGGAACTGAGCTTCATTTCAGACTGTAAGTAGTAATTACCTAGTGACACCTCATGAGCTTCATTAGAACCCTGCTTTTAATAAAAGTGGGGAACACTAGGGATCTGCACAAATAAGAGGATTATGGTATTTAATCAGCACAAAGTGGTAACGATAAAGCTTCATTAGATAGCATTTCCAAATATGAAATCAAGGAAGATGATCTTGAATATAAGTGGGTTAAACGTTCATTTAAAAGTATTTTATTCAGTGAATTCTCTCTTCTTCTGTCCATGAATGAGAACCTCATGAAATTCAACAAAAGCAAGTGCAAGATCCTGCAACTGGGGAGGAACAACCCCAGGCACCAGTACAGGTTGGGGGCTGACCTGCTGGNAGGCTGAGAGACCTGGGTTTGTTCAGCCTGGAGAAGAGAAGACTGAGGGGGGATCTTATCAATGCTTATAAATATCTGAAGGGTGGGTGTCAGGAGGATGGGGCCAGATTCTTTTCAGTGCTACCCTATGACAGGACAAGGGGCAATGGGCCCAAGTTGGAACACAGGAGGTTCCACTCAAATATGAGGAGAATCTTCTTTCCTGTGCAGGTGACAGAGCAGTGGCACAGGCTGCCCAGAAAAGTTGTGGAGTCTCCTTCCCTGGAGACATTCAAAACCTGCCTGGACTCGGTCCTGTGCCCCCTGCTCTAGGTGTGCCTGCTCACGCAGGGGGGTTGGACAAAATGATCTCTTGAGGTCCCTTCCAATCCCTACCATTCTGTGATTCTGTGAGTTGATTTGTATGAACTAGTTTTGTGCTTGAAACAATCATGTTCAACAGTTAGTAGATGGAAAATATTTTCTTCCAAACTGTTCTTATACAATGCCAGTCTACCATTGGGTTTAGTATTCATTAGTATTTTAGTATACGTTATCCACCATTTGTGATATGTAATGATTGTTTTTACAACAAAATTGTTTCTGGTCCATGGCTGGCCTATCTATCACCCACAAGATATAAGTTCATACACTACCATACATACATGAGAATTTATACCTTAAAGATACTGAAACACTTTTCTTTCTTCAGCCTTATGAATAACAGTCAAATTATGTACATAATTTCATATAAAGAAAGAAGAGTAGCAAATAGAATCCATGGAAGGGGATTTGCTTTTTTTTATTCAAAAGAAAGGTCACAACTACTTTACATTATTTTTTCAGGCCTAATCTCTCACATGATAAATGACTACCAGCCTAAGTGTTAGTTCAGGGAAAATTTAACTTACATCGGGATTTTAGTTTCCCTTTTTCATATGTTTAAAAAAAGATGTAAAACATCAGATGAAACATGGATTCTATAATATCATATTGATTTTGTTGTTGTTGTTGTTTAGCCTGTATTGGTATTATTATACTATACATGTAAGAACATTACAGGAGGAAAATACAGTGGTACAATTATCCCCAGAGCATTATAATTTACCTTACATAATTAATATAATATTGAGAGTCCTAATCAAAGAAAATATACTGGGAAACACTTCTCAAACATAAGGAATTTGGTGCTCTACTGCCTCACTTATATGTGTGGGAATTTTATTTTCATAGAAGTGTGTGCTTCAAACTTTAAACATGGGATTGCTGCATTCTTAGTACTTAGAGTACCTTTCCAGGAAAGCAACTTGTACAATGATTGTGGTTTTCCTTTTTTTTTTTTTTTTTAATGTCACTCTCATCCCACATGTCTTAATTTAACATAAAAAAACAAAACCAGAGGTAATATTTTGTTTATTTTCAAGCCGGTTCTCATTTATGCAGCTTATTCTGAATTTTAGCTCAATATATGAATAACAACTATTAATTTTCCTCTTGCCTTCTCAGAGTAAATATAGGTATATTATGGTGGAAGTAATAATGCAGAAGTCTCTTCCTGACAGGCATTTTACATTGGTATGAATTAATATTTACAAGATATAAAAGAATCATCTTTCTTAAGCACATGATAGAGGATTTTAGGTTGTATATCCCCTATGTGTAGATATGAAGACAATGGAATTATAAATTTTTTTAAATGATAATGAAAAGAGAAAGACCTACTTGTCACTCTGCAAGTCAGATTTTGGATAAGACGAGTACAATCTCTCTTCTGCTATTCAAGCTTGCATGAGTAATTCCAGTAAGTGAAATGATTAAATCTTCCATACTTTCTTTTCTGTCTCACACTAGTGAACTCAAGCTCTGTATTTTTGCTGATGTTTTATCTGCAGTCACCCCTAAATGGGTTACAAATACTCTGACCCTATGTGTGGGAGAGAAATTCTTCTGATGATAGTTTTGTGAGTTTGGCCAGTATCAGACACAGTATTCTGGACATCATGATCTACCGTGAAGTTTTATTTAATGAGGTTTTGTTAAAGTAGAAAAAAAATGTACATCTGCTATTCCTAAAAAGCACCAAGGCCTTAATTTTCTTTTGTTCTTTGTTTTACGTTTTCATCAAGTTCTCCTACATTGTCTTTTCATTTGTAACGTAAAATTTTACTGACTGTCTCATTCCATTGCTTTGACTGATGGCTGTATCTCATCTTGTGATATCCTCAGCCCGGCAGCTTTATCATCTGTGAGTTTATAAGTAGGCTAAGTACTACCTTTCTAGACTCCTCTTCCATCTGTTCATACACAGATCCAAATGTTCAGTTCTTTTTACCTAGTCATGCAAAACTTATGCTTATACAAATTGGAAGGTTCACTAAGAAATGTGCTTAAACAGTTTGGGTAACTATGCCTAAATTCACAAGTGGCTTACACAAGATGCACGTCAGAAGATACATGTACTTTTGCATGTCTGCAATTGCATTTTGAATTGCCCCAAATGTCCAATGGCATGTTTTCATCCTACTGATCTCTAAATGATATTGATATCAAATGGCTGGGTCAGAAAAAAAATATTTTGATATGAAGTCTTTCAAGCACAGAAGATTTACTATTCAAGATGTCCATGCAATAATGGAAGTCAAGAATGAATCTTGGAGAATGTTTTTTCTGGTTGGACAGCTGGAATTTTGTATGATTTCATATATTTTTCTCATTAAAAGCCAGAATTTTGAGTCATTCTGTCACTGTATTAATATGTAATCTAGATGTTCACAGCAATGATATGTTCTGATTCCTCTTCTACACCATGCTTTCTCAGAATCAGTATTCTGAAATTCCAATTTTTTTCCTCTTACACAGTGTAACGTGTTGATCTTAATCAGTGTATTCAATTTAAAATTTAGTATTTTACCCAGTCCTTATTACACTATGCAGTTATAGCTTTAACAAAGCATTAGTGCTGCTTTTTCCTCATTAATCTCTCCTAAAAACATTTTAGAACCCAGGTATTTTTTTCATCACTGTTGTTGCTTCACTGTGATAAAAAAAGAGACTTTACCCTTCTATAGTTTTTTATTTCTAACTTGCTCTGTAGGTTCTTATTAACCTGTCTTTCCCAAAATGGTTCTAATCCCTTTCAGTCCTATTGTGTGTAATTCACAAATATCTCAGAATGACATTTCTGTAGCGAGTCTTCATACCTAGACCTGAAGAAAAGTCATATTAAGGTCAAACATCCTTAGCTCTGTGTTGTATCATTGGCAAATGACCTGAGAGAATAAGATATTTTAAAATAATTCAATAGCAAATAGAGATCATAGAATTATACAGTAATTTGGGTTGGAAGGGATCTTTAAAGGTCATCTAGTCTAGCCCCCCTGCAATGAACACGAATATCTTCAACTAGATCAGCTTACTCAGAGCCCTGTCCAACCTGGCCTTGAATGTTTCCAGGGTTGGAGCATCTACAGCCTCTCTGGGCAACCTATTCCAGTGTTTCACCACCCTCATTGTAAAAAAATTTATTCCTCATATCTAGTCTAAATCTACCCTCTTTTAGTTTAAAACCATTACCCCATGTCTTATAGCAACAGGCCCTGCTAAAATGTCTGTCGCCATCTTTCTTATAAGCCCCTTTAAGTACCGGAAGGCCTCAATAAGGTCTCCCCGCAGCCTTCTCTTCTCCAGGCTGAACAACCCCAACTATCTCAGCCTGTCTTCATAGGAGAGGTGCTCCAGCACCCTGATCATCTTCGTGGCCCTCCTCTGGACCCGCTCCAACAGCTCCATGTCCTTTCTGTGCTGGGGGCTCCAGAGCTGGACGCAGCACTCCAGGGGGAGTCTCACCAGGGGAGAGGGGCAGAATCACCTCCCTCTCCCTGCTGGCCATGCTGCTTTTGATGCAGACCAGGATGTAGCTGGCCTTCGGGGCTCCAAGATCAGACCTTATGGAACAGGAAGAGTGCATGTACGTAAGTTTTCAAACATTTTGATAATTCATAAAATTTCCAAGTTCAGACTATATGAAAAAATTTCATGTTAGTCTCAAATGGCTTTTGGTTACCTTGAAATCTTGTCTGATTTAATAAAATGTTTACAACAAGTAGTCCTTACACTGAATGGAAGTTGAAAACTCTCATTCTGGCACAAAATGATTCCCATGTCTTTATCTTCTCTGACATTATCAGGGTCTATAGGTGAATCCAAGCTCATTTATTGCAGCAAGAGTTTGTAGGACTGTCCCTAAAATATTAACTTGTCCATCATAAGAATTTTTGCTATCTAAGAAGCAGTGTCTCCAGTCTGTCAGAACAAATACAGCTGTTTCATTTCCCAGCCTTCTGTCTAGACTGAAATAAAAAAATATTATACAACTTACAGTATCTGTGACATTTAGTACCACAGTTGTTAATGATAGAGGGTCAAATTCAATAAAAAGCAGAACTTAAAGCCTTTCACTCTGGATAAAAATTACTATTTAGTTTGAGTCTAACCCTTTATTGTTGATACACATGTCATAAAATAATTTATTAATATAAATGTTTTGGAAACGACTCATCTCCTCACCTTTGAAGAGTGAATATTCAGAAAATATGTATACAACTATCAGGACTGACCCTTGAGCAGCGTTAAGAAAAAAAAAAAAACACAACAAAAAAACAAACAAACAAACAAAAAAACCCTAAACCCCCAAGTTCATTTAATGATTAACCCCCAACAAATTAATAATTAACATAGTTATTTATCTTTCATTTTTATCTCGTGACGCAGTTATGTATTATCTATAATGAATATATATAACCCTTTACAATCTCTAGATGCAGCTAACAGTTATTCTTAAACTCACAGTCTTTCTGAATTTGCAGTCAGATGTGTTGTTCCAGATGCAGCTGAGCTGGTAAAAAAAAGTTAGTTCATAGCTTCTCACAGGATGTCATCACCTCTGAGAGTTATCACCACTTCTATTTGCCAGCCTAAGAGCATCAGTCATTACTAACTTGCTTCTGTAAAATTATCTGGGTTAGAAAACAACACTACTATTACTTCATGCTAATGTGGAGTGCTGATATGTAGCTTAAACCAACAGATCTGAGGGTATGTTAATGGGAAGGAAATGGATATGAGGAGCAGAGAAGTGTTGGCTTAACCCAGCTCAGCTGCAGCCAAAAAAACCACGTCAGACCATTGTCTTATATGATCCCAAGAATATTCTTATACTCTGCTGTTCCCTGTACTTAAGCACAGTAATGCCGTGAGATGCCCAGTTAATAAAGTAATACATTAATAAATTATTTGCATAAGCTTTATTCTAACATACTCTTGCTTCACTTGAAGTTTGGTGGTCAAGAAAAAGACAAAAAAAAAATAAAAACGAGAGTCAGAAGCACATGATCACTTTGAATGGTCAGTGTATCTGATCAAAGTGATGTAGCTACTTTGGATTACTATTGAGGAACACCAAGGAGATAGAGACACATGTAAATTCGATGCTTGCAATTAATGACAGTTTATAGATTATTTTAGACATGAATTGAAATTGAAATGAATTGCCTGGTGCTACAGAAGTAATATAAATCTGTTGAAGCTCTGAGCTAGGAAATATTATTCTATAGGAGCTGTAGCAAAGGGTCGTGTTTTATGTCTTTTTAATAATAAATCTCCAAAGTTAAGAAACTCTGGACCAAATTTATACTGTTTTTATGATGTGAATCTGACTCTTTAAAGCTCATTTAATCCTATTAATGTAACTGATGTTAGAAGACTATTCCTCAGATTGCAGTGATATAAACATACCCAGGTCCATTCCTACATCGGTACTGATGAAGTGAAAGGGTAGTAAGAGTGTAAATCAGTGAAGATTTAAACCTTTTACTCTTTTGAACTACCAACTTGGCTTAAAAGAATTTTACTGCAGATTGGAAGTAATTTTTAGAAGATTTAATTCTGTATTTCCAAACAGTTAAAAATATATCCACTCTAACTTCAGTTTTATTGGAGTTATCACAGAAATTAATTCTGTACATTTTTTTTTCATTCCACTACCTGTGGCAATTGAATTCTAACAGCTGCAAGAAGACTTTAAGCAGTACCTTAAGGTGAAAATTCTTGTGATTAATTGTTTGTAGAACCACCATTATCATAATAAATATGTAAATATTGGATAGTTTTTCAGCATGTCTGCTTTTATTTGATATTACCAAAAATAATAAGGTAAATTAAGATCACTTTAAGCATACATTAATAGAAAACAAGCAAGTTGTAATGCTTTCATTTGGAAATGGCAGTGCAATTAAAAACAGGCAGCTGTTGTGGAAACCTTAAGGTTTAATGGGGAAAGCTATAAATCATGATTTATAGTGAGAGAATACAATTTCTTTAAATGGATCAAGCCTGAATTAAACCTGCTCCAAAAGTGCACTTCAGTTTTTTATCTAGCTCTGTATGATCTGCAAAATGTCACTTAAATGGTAGCCAGGGATATAATATGTATTTCTCATGACAAAACAGAAACAGAGTTAAAGCTAAAGAGAGTGTAAAGCACATTGCGCATTCCAGTCATCAATTCTTCCTCACAATATCTCTGCAAAGTCCATTTCTACTGCAGTTTTTTTTTTTCTGTTTGTTGTTTGTGGGTTTTTTTTTAATACTAGTATTGGATATTTTGTGGTATCTTTGGGGTCTTTGAACTTCATGGGATCATATATCTAAGAGCAGCTTTGTACCACAGACTAGTAAAAAAAAAGGAACAACATTTGTTCAGAGATGATCTTCGGAGTGAGAATGTATGTGAAGGTATAGAGAAATGTTTATGTTGGGGAAAGCATTCAGCTTATCAGTACCAATTTACATTGGCAGCCACTCACTCCTCGACTAGAGGGTGGAGTAACAAGTTAACTGTTATGTGACATGACTGCAACTATGAATACATTAATGATCTATATGCATAAACTATATGAGGGCAAATCATAGGGACAGGTCATCAATATCTGACTTTGCCCCACAGCAAATGAATGTTAAATTGTCAATGGAATTATCTGGGATGGTCTTGGGCAATAATCTCTTAGCCTTTTCATTAAAATATGGGAGCATAACTCCTTAAAGATTTTTTACCTCCTGATGCTTTCAGCATCCTGTTGCATGGCAGTGTAGCTTCAGCTCTGGAAGGCCCAAGTCAGAAAGTCTTCAACACTTCCCTGTTCTTCCACCTTGCTGGAATAAGAAAGGTATTCAGCAGTGTTGCAGAAATTGTTTTCTTTACATATGCTGGGAATGGTGGCAAACAGCAGAGAAGACTGAGATGATCTCCTTCTACAACAAGGTGACCCACCTAGTGGATGAGGGAAAGGCTGTGGATGTTGTCTACCTGGACTTTAGCAAAGCCTTTGTCACTGTCTCCAACAGCATCCTCCTAGAGAAGCTGGCAGCTCATGGCTTAGACAGGTGTGCTCTTCACTGGGTAAAAAACTGGCTGGATGGCCAAGCCCAGAGAGTTGTGGTGAATGGCGCTAAATCCAGTTGGCAGCCAGTCACAAGCGGGGTCAATCTTGTTTAATATCTTTAGAAATGTTNGAAATGTTCTGGATGAGGGGATTGA